>JZKD02S1673435.1:528053-546210 GCA_000966675.3 Picea glauca | reverse complement strand
GTACCGGTGCTTTATGTTTGGGAATGCACCGGTTCGTATAGATCATGAAGCACACTTTCTAGAAAAACATCCGCTACAACCTTTGCTCGTCTAGTTTATTTTAGTTATAATGAAGTTCCGTTATAATCTCGGCAAAAACATTCGCTACCAAAAATATATGTTTTCGTAGAAGTTTTTTTGACAAATTTTTCCAATTTTGTAACACTAAAAACCTCTGCTAGAGGGTATTTTCCTTGTAGTGGGTGTACCTCTTCAGTAACTTGTTAGGAGTATATATTTTATTAGATTGATAACAAGCTCTGAGTCTCCAACAATAGTAAGATGACCACAACCTAAATTATAAGCATTTTCAATACCTTACAGTAAGGCTTCAAATTCAGTTACATTATTTATGCAGACAAATTCAAGTCTATAGGAAAAATTATGAATTTACCTACAAGAGAATATAATAAAATGCCCGCCCTATTACGTTCATTTGAACATGCATCATCAAAGTGCATATGCCACATACCATCTTCATAATCATAGGGTTGTTCGAGAGAAGTGTCATTTTCATCATTGAAAATTGAATAAACACCCAAATCTTCCTAAATATAGTTTACATTTGAATGATCAAATTCATCCTTCCCTTAACATAATTATATTCTTCCCATTTCTTGGAACAGATAAATGAGATTCATCTAAAGATAAGTAACCACCCATTAAATCCCGGGTCTCCACCCAAAATTATTGAATAATTACTAATGGGCATGTCAATCACTTGTATATTCAAAATGTTTCTAATTTCCGGTTGGGTGCAAAGGACAAAAGTTACATCTTTAATCTTATTGATCTTAGATTGTTGTTGATTATTATAGGACAACATGCTTCTCACATTTTTGTTTGTATAAGAGAGACCAAGTTCTTCCATAATAATCTTGGACATTGCACTAGGTCCAACCCTGCCATCTATTAGGAAACAATGAACTATCTTATAAAAAATATTTATAGAAATATAAAAGGTGGATTCTTTACAGAATTTTTAAAATTATTTATACCTAATCTATTTACATGTGAATCATCTTCATCAAGTTTTTGAGATAAACTAGCTACTGAAGAATTTTTACCTTCTGTGTAATTTTAAAGATTTTTTTGTTGATTAGGGACAACACCCATGTCCAGGAGAGTTGCATCTACTTTGATGTTAGCTAATTGTTTAGTTATGTTATACTTTGATGAAGGTCAAGAGGTTGATTCCCCTTGACTTTGTGCTACTCTATCAACCTGAGGATTTGTACTTGGATAAGAAGAGCTAGGGGAAAAGGTAGTTTTGGGATTTCCACCATCTCCCATGTTAGTATAAGATTTATTTGGAGTGTTCACTAGCATTACATCTTCTTCAGGAACAAAATCTAAGACATTGATAGTTACCTCATTTATTTTTCCAAATATTATTTCTAGTTCTTTTTTCTTAACCTGACAAGTTCGCTCTTCATGGTTGTCATCACAAAAGTTACACCAAGATCTAGAGAGAATAGCCTTTGGCTGATTGTAAGGTAAGGAATTAATAGGTTGATATCTCAAAGCATCTTGAGAAGAGGATTCAACAGGGATTGAATTAGTAGTGATCCCTTTCTTTTCAAAAACAATTATCTAATTGTTTATATCTTGGACCAGTTGCAGAACAATTGACATTTCAGTCTGCTTAACAAAATATTCTTTAGGAATACTTGTTCTTTACATTTTCTCATCATACTCCAAATAAGTTTGGAGTGCAGACCCTTGGCTTGTCACATTTTTCTCTTCTAACCTATGACGATAAGAAGAGGGTAAGGTGTTATACTACTTAATGGAAGCGGATTGGTTACAAGGATGGGTCATCCCAACCGTTTGATTATATGGTTTGGTGAATCTAATAATGAAGTATTTAGTGGTTTTACCATTTGTAAAAACAATGTTGCTATAATCCTTTAATAAATCTGCAATATTATTGGGCTTCCCATATGTTGATTTAAACTAGTAAAGTAGTTCATCCCAATTTGAAAATACTTTAGGAGGAAATTTTGAAAAAAATTAGCAACATATTTCCCTTCTAAAGAGTTAATGAATAAACGCATACATGTATCATTATCATTTGCCCCTATGTTATGAAATGTGTTATAAAATGCACTAAGATATTCTTTTGTAGAAATGGTGCCATTTCCTGAAAATTTTGGCAAATGATCTTTGAATTTGGGAAGGCGATTAGTAGTTGGAGAAATATCTAGAGGTGAAGACACATGCCATGGTGTAGTTGTGGCATATTCCTCAAACTAGAATAAAATGAATTTCTTGATTACTTTGGCGATGTTGGTGGTAGATTGAACTGGAATTTGGTGATTGAAAATACTTCCAAATATGGATGAAGAGGAGGATTTCGAAGATGAATGTTGACCAGTACCAGAAGAGGAACTGGAAGATGTCATTTTGAAAGTGATAGGGATAATTGATATTGACGAGCTAGAAGAATCAAACAAATATCTGCGATGTTTTCCCTATAGGGTGTCAAGGATAACCTTTCTTCTTCCTATCTCTAAGACAAAATTAATTTCTGGAGACAAACCTGTCATTCTATGTGAATAATGAGATCCACAGGCATAAGAGAATTTCTTAATCATGAGGTTGATTTCTGACCATCCTTTGTTGAACTTCCCAGTGTTCTCTAATTCTAATATCTTGAGAAATAACCTCCCAAGATTGATGAAGTTCAGTTTGTGTATGGGTTGTTTCCAAAATTGTATTAATAAAAGTTAGAGAAATGCTAGTATGATCATCTAAACCATCACCAATATTAGGTTGACGCAAAACATGTATGATCATGAAAACAATGAATACAAAGAAGAATATTAAGTACAATAAATACATAAATGAAATACAACTACCAGAGAATTATTGAAGATTTCCCCAGTATGGTCACCAAATAAATGATGATGAAAATGAATGGCCTTATCCTAATACTAACATTTTTGAATTTTTTTTGGTTAGAGAAAAATAATCGGGATTATCACTACGTGTTTATATCCCCTTTTTACAAAAAAAATTAATTAATCCTCAAAAAATGTCATTGGAATTAATTCTATCTTTTATAATTGTAGTATGTCAAAGAAACAAAAAATATTTATAACATAAAATATTTTTGAAAATTTTGAACAACTTTAGAAAAAAAAACATGATACAAGATTACACAATAACACAAATGAGACTTCAAAACCATCAAAAGATTTTATTTATTCAAATCTGAAATACAACCAACAACATTCTTCATACCCAAAAGGTAAGGACCATAATGAGACTTAAAACTCAAAGATGGTATATTACATCATAGAGCAACTATTGGTATCTTTAAGTGAAACCAACACTGAAACAAAGCTGAAATGAAATGCCACAAAATTCATTACCTTGAATTTGCACAAAATCCTTAATCGGTACTAAAAATTAATCCAAAAATCTAATACGAACCCATATACTATCAGAGACAAATGATCAACCTTGCAATCCTTAGGATATTGTTACCAATAAGAAGTTCTTAGTACTTATGTATCTCATAGATGAATGGAATAGTAAAATAATCTCAATTTAATAAGCAAGAGCAAACCTTATTAGAGTTGTTTTTTCTATCACTTCCCTTTGTGTTTGTCCCTTGAGCTCTCTTTTATTCTCTCAAAAGTAGTTTGGAAAGTTTAACTACTTTTAGTTAATGGGGATATCTAGTAATTTAGATAATAATAATAATTAATTATAAGGATAAAATAAATATTAACTAATAGGGGGGGACAAACTAAATACCTTTTGTTTAGTTTTTCAACATATCCCCATTGTTCCTCTTTGAAAAAATAAAAATGTATGTGATCAATCATTCATTAACCATGAACATAACATATATACAATCGACCAATAAAACACTTGTACACATATTTGTGACTCCTGAATAATAAATATATTAGATTATTGTTTTAATCAAGGCTTTCATAATATGACAAAATAAATATATCATCAACTCATGATAAAGTGACTGAAAAATATTTCCAAAATGATGATTAATCAACCTGTCCAAAACATATTATTGTCTAGAAAATAATAACGAGAACTGTCCTCAACAGTAAAACCAACATAATAACACTATAAAATTAGAATTTATATTTTTTATGTGAGACAACTTGCCTCTATTTACTTTCTTGTGGCTTTATGACTTAGAAACATTAATTAACAAGTGTTTTAACTCTTGTTGTTGATGTTTTTGGATGCATGTCTTCAAAGGAAATGTGTTTACTTTCATGTTTGGCATGAGAGATGACTGAATGTGAGGAAGTTATTGATTGATCAAAGTTGATAGACTAGGTAGGTTTCTTTCCTTTGCTAGGCTCAGGTTCTTGAATTTGAGATTTAATCTTCTATAATGGCTGATCACAAAGGGAATGAGAATCTTCTTATGTAATATGGAGGTTAGATCACTTTGGAGGAGGCGGAGGTAATGGAAATGAGGGTTAACAATCTCATTCCAACCATCATTGGTTGCAATCTCAGGATGTAATGAAACATGTGGATATATAGGAATACAATAAATACTTTGATGAGGTTGAAGGGGTGTTCTTTCATGTGGCGGATGGGGTTGGAAGGCCCCTTGTACTCCCAGGTTTAAGAAACCAATTTGTAGGAGTTGATTGAATTATTTGGAATCAACATTGAGTGGATAGAGAAGTGAAGTCTTTTGTTACCCAAAAATCATTAGGTATCCTTCCTCTTCCCCTGTTTCCTATGCCATGAATTCCTATGATGAAGAATCTCATCTATAGCTACAAGGCTAAGTTAAATTATGTAACAATAGAAATTGAGACATCAAATACTATTTGTAATAAATATTATTTGGAAATTGCTTTATCTAACACCAAAAAATCATGCAAGAAATAAAGACATACATGGAGGGACAAATAAATGACATTGAAATGATATATGGAAATGAGATTTAAGTAATAATTAATGGAAAGTGATAATATGAGGGGTTTGGTCATGTATATACAAAATAAAACATTATACTTCCTCAAAAAAACAATCACATTATTGTTTTTATACCAAACACCATTTTTATGCTCAACAACCAATAGAGCCCATATATGTGACTCATAAAAAAACAATTGTAAACAACTTGTATAATTCAAATTAGTTGGTTCAAGTATGCATCTAATATCATAACTTTGAACTTGTTAATTTCATTATTTTGAAATGAACAATTGAAAATCAAACTCATTCATATATATATATATATATATATATATATATACCCACATTTCCGAGATTAAACTCCAACTCAAAAGACAAGCATACTGCAACATGTTTATCCCAATGCACGAATTTGAGGAAATGAATAATTTCCCTTTTGTTTGAAACTATAGAGTTGACATTTTCTGGAAAAATAAATTGAGTTGTCGGCCAAAATAGCATTAAAAATTCCAACAATTAGAAGCTACATGAAATGCAAAGGTATCCTCAAAATATCCAATGAACATATAACAAATGCAAAGATTCAAGTCTCGGTTTATTCCTCCATGGTTACAGAATTAATGAATCCTATAAAAATGTTGAAGCTATTAAAAAAGTTATTTTTATCTTCAATCATTCCTTAAATGTGCACTGAATCGCAAAAAAAAAATTAGGGTTTTAGCAATATGGTAAGACCCATGATTCCTCTGCTTATGCAATACTTTTAGTTAGGTGGGTTTGAAATTGGGTTTAATACTTTCCTCTTTTCTAAAAAATAATGTTATGCTGGCTTGGGACTAATATCTCCCAATAGAGGTGAGTAAAGGTATAACCAGATAGGAGACAAGAAACCTACAAGCAAACAGGTGTCTACATGAGGAAATGTGACTAGTGAAACTCACATTCATGATGAAAGTATTTCATTGTAGGGTAACATTTGATAATAACCTTGATAAATTGTGGGGTGGAGTATGCAAAAAAGTGAAAGCAATAGTTGTGAACCCATGAGTAATAAAACCCTAAAGACATTTATATCTGTGAACCCAGGCTAAATATTTAATACAAGGAGAAGAAAACATATGATGTTATCTCAGATGATAGGATAACATTTAACATGATATCCATAACCCTTAAAATGAATTCCCATAAGTCAAATAATAACCAACACATTCACTCGCAGTCAAACAAAGCTTGTTTCCAAAATATAACAACAAATATTAACTTGCATTTGATGGGTCTAATGTTGGAGTTACATACCTTTCTTGTAGCACTCGTTTCCTTTGAAATAAAAATGAGTTATAGTGTCACTATCAACCATGAATAGGTTTTACATAGTAGTGATTCTCCATAGCTCAAAAATTCAAACAATAGAATGAAATGCTAAAACGCTTGAGGGTGACAACCCCCAAAAAATGTATGTGTCCCATGCATTCAATGCATGGGACCTCACATTCTCCAATACCACAATTATATTAACTACAAATCCACAACATATGTTAGGGACCTAACCCCTCACATAAGTAGAATAATATATTTCCATGTAATAAAGTTCAATATTAATAAGGCCTAGCAATAAGGAAGAATAAGTTCACTGTAAGATGACCTAATAGAAGCTTCTGCTTCTAGAAGGATCTTCCTCTAGATTGTTCTTTTGATAGACATATTTAGTATAAATAGGAGTCGAGGGTATGAGAAGTTTTTTCTTGGATATTATTGTAATAGAGATATGCTCGGCTGGAGGTTTCCCCCTCGAAGAGGCAAGTGAACATTGCTTTTGGTAATCAAAGTGTTATTTTTGGTGTTCTTTTGTTATTATTTTGGTGTTATTGTGGTGTTGTTTTGGTTATATTGTTGCTCATCTGCCATTCTATCTATTTATTTTTGTTCTACATACTTTTTATATCTAGAATATTACAAGCGGTATTAGAGCACCTTCCTCGGTAGAAAATTGTGGGTTAATTGTTTTTCAGGGTAGAGACGTATTCTGGAATCTTTAAGCTATAGAGGTATGTCGTTACACGAATAAACCTGAGGTCGGGGATTCATACACACATGAAATACGGGTGGTACTTAAGTGCACAAATGTTGGCCACCCTTGTAACCCTTGTTGGTACCTCTTCGAGTGGTAGTGCATCAGACAACACCTGTATACATATCGACCTAGATCTCCTGAAACCCTCCATAGATAAATCGATCGTCCGCCTGACTGCTATAGTGCCACCGAGAACAACACTCGGGAAGATACTCTCTAGTACCTAGGTATTTGGGTAGTACAGCTAAGGGTATGGTCTAGCCTCCTTAGTTGGTTCTCTGAGATATTGAGCTTAGTACTACTGTTGGACCCCTCACGTATATCAGAGAGCTATAGCACAAGGAAAACCCTTGTCTGTAGAACCCTTGAATACCCTAACCCTTAGGAAGGAAACATAAATATAACCAATAATATATATCGTCATGCTACATTGTCTTCTACATTATGGCTGCAAAATTACTACACATTTCTTCCTGTTAAGCATTTGGGAATTTCGTCACTTCAATATTCTTCAAGCCAGAGTGTAATTCTGTAGGAGTAAAAAAAAGAAATGTATAGAGGTCTCGTCGGCACACTTATTTGGGACCTATTCCATTGGATTCCCCTTTTCTCCCTGATTGCATTCATACCCTTCATTTTTAATCATTTTTGTTTCAGTGGACCCGACCCCTTCCCAGTTTCCCTATTTTTCCGCCTATCCCATTATATTTCCCTGCAAGCATTGATCATTGTGGTACCTATCAGTTCTAAGTATTTTTTTTGTTGTCCCACCCACCCATTTTTTCCTTACGTGCATTTCTCCTCTCCAAATGACCAACATTCGCAACCAAGATCTCCAAAATTCTGTTAATCAAGCCCATGTCTCCATCTCACATCTCACATCTCAGCTAGATTCCACCAATTCCTAGATTGACACTTTGGAATCCAACCTCAGAACCTAATTGACCTCCCTCCAGTCTATTTTCAATCAATTGTTGAACCTCCCTACGGGTTCTTCATCAACACAACCTGATGTTGTTGATTCCTCTCAGTATCCACATTTTCACTCCAAATCCTTTCATTGTGAACCCCGTGTTCCTCATGTAGAGGTCAATAAATTTGATGGCTTTGATCGTACAGGTTGGGTCACTCAAATGGAGCATTATTTTTCTTTGCATGATATTACTGACGATTTGGCCGAACTTCACTATGTTGTCCTCTATCTAGATCGTGAACACTGACAATGGTGGAAATGGTCAAAAATTCATGTCAGGGGTATATTGCTTGGACCCAGTTTGTTGTTGAGCTCTATGTCCACTTTGATATTGATACCCACTATCTAGGTCGTTTGACCAAGTTGAAACAATCAGGAATAGTGGAAGACTTCATCATTTCTTTTGATCATTTGGCCTTTCGAACAGAGGGCATGTCAGATGCGTTCTTCCATGAATTCTTTATCAGTGGTCTTAAGGATGAAATATGATCCCATGTTCTCATGTCCTGCCCTCCCGCTTGATTGGAAGCTACTCAAGGTTATAAATAGGCCCAACAGGTTGTTTTGTCCCAGAACAAAAACCCCCCTTTTGTTCCTCGCCCTCGACCCGCTAATCCTAGCCCCCCTGTTACTCCCCTCAAGGTCCAGAAACTAACTAGGGTTTAAATGGTTGAACGCCAACTGAATGGTCTTTGTTATAATTGTGATAAAAAATATTTTTCAGGGCACAAGTGTAAGGAACAAAAACTATTTATGGCCATATCAGAAGATGTTCCTAAAGAGGATGTGACAGTTCCCCTTGTTGAAGAAACCTCCCTTCCTGATGCCACCCAAGATCCTGCTGACCCACCTGAAGTTGACCCACTTATTTCCTTGCATGCCCTCACTGGCTTCTCACCCCCCCAAAATCTCAAGCTCATTGGCTACATTAAGCACAGGAAGGTCATCATCCTTGTTGACAGTGGTAGGACCCACAATTTTATTCTTCGTCACATGCCTAGGAAACCAATTTCTATATTCGTGCTATAAAAAAATTTCAAATCATGATAGCCAATGGTGGGTCCATGAAATTTGGTAGGCGGTGTGAAAATGTCCCTCTTCAAATTGAACATTACCAACTGAAATCTCATATGTTTTCCATTGACATGGGAGGTTGTGACATTGTGATAGGTGTTGAATGGTTATGCACTTTGGGTCCCATTCTTATGGATTTTAAGGAATTAACCATGCAATTCCAACATGAAGGAAAAAAGTATCAATTCCAAGGCCTCACAATTGGTTATCATGAGATCATTAGTTCCCATCGTATAGAAACTCTCCTCAAGAAAGGCCACTTCGGTATAATTTCTAAACTGCATCCTATTCAAGCCGTTGAGACACCCTTTGTCCATCCTGACCTCCAAGCTATCTTATCCTAACATCAAGTTGTTTTTTCCACCCCTCGGGTCCTTCTCCTTCTCGTGGTGTTCATGATCATTCCATTCCCCTTGTTCCTAAAAGTCTTCCTCCCAATGTTCGCCCTTATCGCCACCCCTTTTCCCACAAGAATGAAATTGAGAAAATAGTGCAGGAATTGCTCCAAGCGGGTGTTATCCACCCCATTACTAGCCCTTATTCTTCCCCTGTGGTCATGGTACTAAGAAAGAAGGTACTTGGCGCATGTGTCCCAACTTTCGTGCCCTCAATAAGATCACCATCAGGGACAAGTTCCCCATTCCTGTCATTGATGATATATTGGATGAGTTGAGTGGTGTTGAGTACTTCACTAAACTTGATCTGTGTTTTGGCTACCACCATATATGTATACAATAAGCTGACATACACAAGACTGCCTTTCGAACTCAAGAGGGTCACTATGATTTTTTGGTCATGCCCTTTGGCCTGTGTAATGCCCCCTCCACCTTCTAAAGCCTCATGAATCATGTCTTCCATCCTTTTTTCATCATTTTGTCTTAGTTTTCTTTGATGATATTATCATATATAGTAAAGCTTGGCAATCTCATCTTTCCCATGTGGATCAAATTGTCCATCTACTCTCGTAACACCAACTTTTCCTCAAACAATCAAAATGTGCTTTTGGCGCCTCGAAAGTCGAGTACTTGGGTCACATTGTTGGTGAGGGTGGATCCTAAAAAGATTGAAGCTATACAAGATTGGCCTCGCCCAAAGACTCTCAAAAGCTTGTGTGGATTTCTTCGTTTAATAGGTTATTATCGCAAGTTTGTTAAGAATTAAAGATTGCGACACCTCTCACTGCTTTCCTTAAAAATAATTCTTTCACTTGGACTCCAGCAGCTGCTCGGGATTTTCAAACCTTGAATATGGATATGTGCACCACTCCAGTACTAGCCCTTCCCGATTTCACAAAGACCTTTGTCCTGGAATGTGATGCTTCCGGGAAAGGAACTGGTGTCATCCTTATGCAAGAGGGTCGGCCTTTGGCCTTTACCAGCAAACAACTGTCAGATTGAAATTTTGGAAAATCAATCTATGAAAAGGAAATGTTGGTTATTCTGCATGTCGTGGATATTTGACGCCATTATCTATTGGGGAAATGCTTCCAAATTAAGACAAATCATCAAAGTCTCAAGTATTTTTTGGAACAATGCCTTTCCTCCCCCGAGGAACAAAAATGGGTGACTAAGCTCTTTGGATATGATTATGAGATCATTTACATGAAATTAAAATACAATGTGGTTGTTGATGCACTTTCCAGAAAATATGAAGATGAAGGGTCCATTTTTTCTCTCTCCTACATTGTACCAGATTGGCTCCAAGTTGTTCACCATGAATGGCTACAAGATTCCAAAAGTTTGCATCTGATAAAACCATGGCAGTCCAATTATCCAGTCTCCTCGAGGTACTCTTGGCTCAATGATGAGATTCGATACAAAGTCCGTTTGTATTTAAGTACTCAGTCAAAACTTAAATCCACGGTACTTTATGAGCTTCATGCTACACCCACAACTGGGAACTCAGGGTTTACCAAAACCTATGATCGGGATAAACGTTCTTTTTTATGGGATTGTATGAAATAGGACGTTCGAAAATTTGTGGTTGAATGTGATGTTTGTGAATGCAACAAGGGAGAAACAATCAAATCTCCTGGCACACTACAACTTCTTCCGATTCCACCTGCTATTTGGCGGGATATCTCTATGGATTTTATTGTAGGCTTACCTAAATCGAAAAATAAATAAGTCATCATGGTGGTAGTTGATTTTCTTTCCATGTATGCTCATTTTTGTGCTCTTCAAAACCCATTTACAACCTCCAATGTGGCTCAACTTTTCATGGACCAGGTCTTCAAGCTTCATGGAATGCCACAGTCTATTGTTTCTGATAGTGACCCAACTTTCACTAGCAATTTTTGGCAAGAAATGTTCAAGCTCCAAGGCACCCAATTACATCTCAACACAACTTATCATCCCTAGACTGATGGTCAAACTGACGTGGTCAACAAGTGTTTGGAAACATATTTGAGGTGTTTTGCATCAGAGAGGAAAAATCAGTGGGCTCAATGGTTACCATTAGTTTAATGTTGGTACAACACTTCTTACCATACAACTACCGCATGACTCATTTTGAAGCGGTTAATGGACAAAATCCACCTTCAATTCTCTCATATTTTCTAGGTGTCTTGCAGGTCCAGGCAATTGACTAAATGCTTACAGCTAGAGAGGCTATTCTTTGTACCCTCAAAGAGAATTTGGTCATGGCCAAGAATCACACAAAGCAAGAAGAAGATCAAGGTCGCTCTGAACGACAATTTGCAGAAGGGGATCAGTTGTTTCTTCGACTGCAACCTTACAAGCAAACTTCCCTCAAGGCTGGTCATTGTCAGAAACTGGCACCCAAATTTTATGGTCCTTATATAGTTATCAAGTGTGTGGGACAAGTGGCCTATCAGTTAGATTTTCCCATTCATTCTAAGCTCCATCCTATTTTTCATGTTTCATGCTTAAAGAAGGTGATTGGAACTAACTGCCAAACTCAAACCGACCTTCCCGAGTCGGACGAAGAAGGCTCCATTTGGATAAAACCACAAGCATTTTTGGACTAGCGTGAGCATCGTCTGCATCATCGAACCATCAAGGAAGTGTTAGTCCAGTGGAAATATACAACTCCAACATATGCCACTTGGGAACTAGCTACTATTCTACAACAATTTCCTCATCTCAAGCCTTGAGGATAAGGTTTCTTTTAAGGGGGAGGACATGTTAGGGACCTAACCCCTCACATAGGTAGAATAATGTATTTCCATGCAATAAAGGTCAATATTAATAAGGCCTAGAAATAAGGAAGAATAAGTCCAATGTAAGAAGACCTAATAGAAGCTTTCGCTTCTAGAAGAATCTTCCTCTATATTGTTCTTTTGATAGACATATTTAGTATAAATAAGAGTCGAGGGTATGAGAAGTTTTGTTTTGGATATTATTGTAATAGATCTCTGCTCGGCTGGAGTTTCCCCCCTCGAAGAGGAAAGTGAACATTGCTCTCGGTAATCAAAGTGTTATTTGTGGTGTTATTTTGTTATCATTCTGGTGTTATTGTGGTGTTTTTTTTGGTTATATTGTTGTTCATCTGCCATTCTAGCTATTTATTTTTGTTCTACATACTTTTTATATATGGAATATTACATCATATTTCCACTATATCACCTAACCACCAATTACATGTCAAACAAATTTTCCACATATGCCAATTATCACATGCCTTAAATCCATTTCACGACATAAACATTCAATGCTAATCCAAGTGATGATTGAATTTTTCAATCACTATCCCACATTCATTGCCAACAGATCACACGATAGGTATATAAAACTCAATATAAATGAAAGAACTAAGATCGAAAGATGGTGTCATGTGATCACCATACACCATGTGCAATTCAACTTTAACATACCACATTTGTTTAAATAGAACCAATATTGTTGTATGTAATCATATTTGGAAATACATGTGATATTTCCAGCACAATAAGCCATGTTATCATACTATACAAAAAATGAATGAAACTGACCACCTTTTAAAATATACCATGCATTAGAACTTTAACCATTTGTGCTCCTTTTCTTTCTTTTACAATGTGCCATGTAATTCAACCAAGGACTAGGCATATAGTAATATGTTGCTAAGACATATCAATTGTAAATGAAAGATCTTTGAGTCATTCCATAACCTATCTTTTGAACTCCTCATAATATTTATGAACATAATGTGAGATGGGATTTTGTTTGAAATTTATGACAATGATCTTTTCCTTTTGCGGAAAAATTATAATCAGATCATAGAAGAAACTAATACCACTGCAACCTATAAGTGAGACTGATTTCTAAATTGCCAACAAAACACAATCAATACACATACCCATGGAATCACATTAGTGACTAGGTGATACTCAATTCAAGGGGGTATTCGAAAGAAAAATAATATGTTTCTTCCTAGGGGGTCCCAACTATAGTTAAATATTTATACATCATAGATAGATAAAAAATTTAAATTAGTGCCTTGCAATCATTTGCAGGATTGGTGGCTTAGTTGGCGATTTTATGAGTCAACATGTGGTGGCTCCATAGTGTAGGCAATTTTGGATTGGCTAGAATAAAAAATATTTCGTTTTGCTTTATTAGCTTAAAAGAGTTGTCAATATTTTCTCTGATGTACTCTTGCAGAAAATAATATGGAGGGAAGAACATGAAAGAAGAAGAGGGAATATCTTAGTACTTCAAGTATTGGAAAAATTCTTGTAGGTTTGATAATTGTTATATAATTAGTATTACGAAGCCAAGAAGATAATATGTCTCTTTGTGCTCTCATAGATTTCACAAGATTAGTATAATGTACAGTTGACATGACAGATCAAATGGACTTACACAAAAAGATAACAAAAAGTTAAAACAAAATTGAATCAAAATTGATAAAGAAAGGAAAGTCAACTAAATAATATGAAAACAATAAAGAAAAATAAATATATATAAGAAATTATGAAAATATATACAAGAAGCATTAAAAATAATCAATCAAATTAGTCTGGCTCAACATAATTCTTCAAATCTGAGCCATTAGTTGTAAACGGAAATAGTCACTCTTCCATGTCTTTTAATAAATAAGAGTTATTACCTATGATAGAAACAACTTTATATGGACCTAGCCACAACTTCTAAAACTTGGAGTGCTTTCCCTTTTCAGCATGAGCAACATCCAAAAGCATAATTTTGTCATCAACCTTGAAAATGGAAGATTTGGATTTTTTATCAAAATTTTTTTTAACTCTTTGCTTCCATTTCCTTAAATTTTCTAAAGCATGCTTTCTTTGTTCTCCTAGGGAAAGAAAAGAATTAATTCTTTGGGAAAAATCCTATGAATTTAATTCTTCTACTTGTAATTCCAATCTAAGTGAGGTAAGCTTCAATTCTACAAGCATGATGGCTTCCTAGCCATAAAACCGTTGGAAAGGGGTATGGCCAGTGCTAGACTTGGTGGTGGTTATATCTTCCCAAAAAGTGTAAATAAGTAGTGTGTTCCATTGACGGGGCTTATCATCTATTATTCTCTTCAAAATTTTGATCATATTCTTATTAATAGACTCAGCCTGCTCATTTCCTTGCAGATAATAGGTAGAATAAGTGAAGTCTTTCACAACAAATTTTCTTAGAAATTGAGTGAATTTCGAAGAAACAATTGTAGGGCCATTATCTAAAATATTTTCAAGAGGAAGACCAAAACAGGAGAAAATGTTTGATTCCAAAAAGGATATTACCTGTACGTCTTGTGCATATTTAAGTGGAACATATTCAACCCATTTGGTGAAGTAGTCTCTAACTGTGAGTATGAAACTATGTCCCGCAAAAGATGGAGAATTTATGGGATCAATGAAATGTAACCCCCATTTAGAAAATGGAATATATGGAAGAATGGTTTGTAGAGGCATAGCATAAAATTGACCCTTGCCTATATTTCCACAGATGAGCAGGTCACAAACATTCTTTCCAAACCCATGTTAAAGGAAAGTTTGTATTATACAAGGACAAACTTGGAGTGGTGCAGAATACCTTCCTCACTAAGAGGCAGTGTTGATATTTGTAGGATTGGATAGATACTTCTGTAGAGGTTTAAGTGTCTAGGTGCGTGGAATTCGCCCGAAAAATTCTACCTTAGTAATTTACTTTAATTAAATGAATTATTAAAGTAAGTACTTTTTATAATTAATTGAATTCAATTTAATGAAATTCTAATTTTATTAGCATTAATGAATTGAATGAACCTTATCCATTGATCTCATGTGAGGTGATATATAATCTCAACCATTAATCACCTTGGATATTAGGGTTAGGTCATAACACAAGATTATAAAAGAAAGGCTACGGTGGAGGAGAAAGACACTTCATATGATCACATCATAGAGAGAGAGAAAATAATGATTTTTTCTCAATGATATATCAGATAGATGAAGAAAGAATTTTGTATATTGATCAACTCAGATCAAAGTAGAAGGGAGAACATGGGAATCTGTAGGAAGATCCAACAAATCGGAGCCACTTAAGTGGGGTTAAACTTTACACATCGAGAAAGTCACTTAGGGTGCATATATACATGCCTTACAATGCAACAGGGCATGTACAAATGCAAGCTATAGTAATCTAGGGAACATATAGATCTCAACAAGTTGAATGTGTGGGGTCGTAGAAAAGTGGAAGAGTTGTTAGGGCTTGTAGGTGTTGTCTGTAGTTTTGGGTTACTTCTCTATGTCATATTTTCCCGACAAGGGATCCCTTTTAATATTTTATATTATTCTAATGATAAGTTGATTTGAAGGGAAAAATATTTGTGTGTTTGGAATTGACTTCCTTTCTTTCGCTAATTATTTTTGTTAATGATTATAGTCATTATATTCTGTTTTTTGACCTGCAAATTTGTTTTACAACAAGGAAATTACTAGCAAAAAATATACCTAGGTGTTGGGATTAGAAAATTGACAAGGATGGAAAAGGTGGTGGCGATGGGAGGAAACAAACCCCCACGAGTTGTACAAGAGATGGTAAAACCCTTGGGGTGGAAAGAGGTATCCAAAGTGTTGGAGCAAGGTGGCCAAGGACTAGACTTGTTGTAGCTGGGGAAAAATTATGGGGGTAATGGTGATAGTGGTGGTGAATGGAAGGATGGTGGTATAGGTGACCTAGTATTGAATGAAGAAACTTACATACATAATTGTAATATTATTATTAGTACAAAAGTCTAAAATTCAACCAAAACAATATAAACAATTTCACATTTAAACAAAATTTAACTCGGCACATGATACCTGTTAAGGGGGTGATTTTTCCATCTTAGGTGGACATGGTTCATCATCATATGGTATCTCAACCTATAGAAACAAAACAACATTATATTTTAGGATACTAAAGAATAATAAAATCACTGCAGTGAATTTATCAAAGGTTAATCATACCTATGTATGTGGTACACTAGATTAACAAGCTTCCCTTACTACTACATCAACGGTGGAAACTAGCATTGATGCATATACTGACGTTGAGGGATTTTTATCTAGGAGTAGCAATGACAAATACCATATAATTAGATATGTAAAAAACTACACTATATATATATAATCAATGAAAAACATAGAGATGGTCAAGATACTAACCTCCTACATGAAAATCTCATGTCTATTGACCTCCATCGTCCCATAACAAATATGAGCACAACTTGAGCATTTGTGAAGTTCACATGAACATCTAGTATTTCCATTTTCCCTCTCCTAGCTATACTCTACTATTAGGATTGAAGGACTAACCCCTCTCCAAACATCACTTATGTGTACCTCCTACTAAGATAATTCTACAAAACTACCATGGTTCACCATACTCTAAGACAAGGATTATATGGATGCCTATGTATGGGTAATTGTTTTCACGATGGGATGATGTTTAATATGGGGTTAATACTTTTCCTAGGAGGATGAGGACCTAGCACTGTGTCAAAACTATCATTTTATTTGTTCTATGAAGACCCATGACCCACCCCCCTGGATTCACGAATTTCAAATTAGTTCACATGGTGATCAAGCATAAACTCTTCCCATAATTTCCTAAGGAAATATAGAAGCCCCTCACAATTATTGTGGGGAGATAAATTTATCAAAAACCATAAGACACCTATTCATCCACTTATCCTTGAATGGTTGGTAGCTTCACCAATCTATAAAAATGATTCTCTTTCTGACTTATGACTATAGTCTGGTTCCGCGATCAATGAACAATCTCATCAATTCTTGTTTTCCTATGCTTAAGTCTCTCTCTTCGTTTTAATCAAGGAAAACCCTGTAATATTCAAACATCTTGTCCCTATAATAAAAAATATTGGTTAATTTTCATTTGGCACTTGCAATGTACAATACAATGGTCTCCAACGAAGTAGCTAATGACAATTGGGTGGGCTCTCTAGTACTCCATAAGTATTCAATAATATATGTAAGACACCTCAACCCTTCATCAATTTCAATGTTTACATCAGTTGGTTGTGGGTTGGATTTTGGTGTGCATTCCTCTAGTGGTGTCAACTTTTGCTTTTTTCAAGGTTCCATGTTAACTATGTGTGATACAATTTAGTAATAAAATTTATATAAATTAGGTTTATTTTTTAGGCATTTAAATAGGTTATGAAATTTAAAAAACAAATAAATTGCATGTGAATAAATACCTAGAATACCCCAGAGACAATGTGAGGATAGTGTGGACACCTTGTAAGCAAATCCTAGGGCTTCAATTCACTCAATAAATCCTCAAAGGTGTAACGTCCCCATCCATCAACCCCTGCCAAGTAATGCTACCGAAGCAACCGTAACTTTTCCTTTACTTCTCTGATACCATTCCTGTGACATTCTCGGCCTTAAACAAGAGGTCAGGCCATGCCACCGAGTAACTTTGCAGAGATAATCACATATAAAAATTAACCGGAAGATAGAGGTAACATCTGGTATTCAGACATATAAATATATATCTATCTAATACAATTAAAAAGACGTCAATACTCTACTCATACACATGTTCATGCGGAAACAACATTAACACACACACACACACACACACACACACACACACACATACACATATATATATATATATATATATATATATATATATATATAT
>JZKD02S1673435.1:490552-509048 GCA_000966675.3 Picea glauca | reverse complement strand
AATGACTATCATTGACCATTACCATGAGCGTGGTTAACAATGGATCACTATGATTGACCATGGTTAAATATGGATGACCATGGGTGAACATGACCATGGTTGAGTATGGTGGACGTTGAACGACAATGGTTGACCATTACCATGAGTGAGGTTGACCATGGATGACTATGGTTGACCATGGTTAAATATGGATGACCATGAATGAACAATACTATCGTTGACTATGGTTGATTGATCATGGTTCAATACAATTAAGCATGTGCTTGAATATGGTTGACCATGTCTTTAGATGACTATCGTTGTTGGACAAGCATTTTGGATAAGTTTGGTTAAGTTTTGGCATCTGCACCATAACAAGTCAAAAAATAAAAGGAAGTTAGAAGATGGACTAGAGTGCGTGACAGGTGCACCTGTTGTGGAGTCAAAGCACATGGAACAAGGAAAAATAGCGGAGCGACGCACAAAATATGGAAAATGGTTATATACCATTGGGTTTTTGGGGACATTTTATAACGGTCTTAGCCCCAATTTTATGTATAAATATGTAAAGGGTCGGGGTAGATAGGTGTGTTGTAGTTTTTGGGGGTTCAAAGAATGGAAGCTTGTTGTTCATGAATAAGGAGCACAGTCTATGCTCGACCTTTTTGCTAAGTATGGAGATGTTATGACTGAGGTTTTTGGGGGTAGTCTTGCACTGCAATAAAACGACTTAGCCAGGTTTGGGTGATGTTTACTATTACATATTTTTGTAAGCACAATGCATAGTTGCAAGGAGATTGGAAATGAATGAATGAATAAGAATTCATCTGTTGTGGATGTAGCCTAGCTTGGGTGAATGACATTAAAACCTTGTGTCTTGATGTGATTCTATGTGTGTTATGTTTCAAATGAATTTGATGGATGGTTAGTATAGATCTATTTACTACTGCGCTATGATGATGAATGCTTAGTATTCTGAATATTTCATTGAGATATGTTATGATCATGCACACTTAATCTTATGGTGAATGAATGAATTTTAAGTGGAGTGATGTTGCGCACAGGGCATATTGCATGTTAAGTAACTGTTAAGTAATGGAAACTACACACACAGTAAAGGAATGAATAATGCATAGTATGGATATGTTGAATGCCTCACTTCCCCTCATCACTGCAGAAACTTGGTTTTGGCAACCCCTCTATATGCCTTGGGTGAGACTTCAGTTTATTGTAGATGATGCCAAAAGGGCTGGTGTCTAAGGGTTTTGTTGGTTTATTATTATTGAACCTAGGGTCTTCCCATTGTGAGGCAACAAATGGTTCTATTGTCGGGACTGGGATCTGTAACTGAGGGGAATGTTTTGGAGGCCTAATTAGGAAGAAATTTCAGAATGGTTGGAGAGGAGGGAACGAGAATTTTCTAGAGAATAGAATAGGAATCCACAACTCAATGAAAAACAATGTTTGCAAATGTATGTGTTCATAGATCAGCTTGAAATCTTCTTTGGTGAGTTTCCAATCATTTTGAATGAATGGTTAGAAATGATAGTGGCGAATATTGGAAGATTCTGATTGGAGGCTCCGAGAAACTAGACTCATGAATTGATCAAACAGTTGAATACAATAAGTAATAAAGTTTGTCGCGTAGTTTATTTTTGTTTGAATAGTATACTAGGGTTTTATATTACATAGTTTGCAATAGATTGTACCTAGTTTTATAGTATCATAGAAAGATAATTTTTCAAGGGTCTGTGTGGAATATTTATGAACATAATGTTTACTTAGATAAATATGTTATTATGCGATAAGAATGTTATTAATATGGGATCTCATTGCTAGGCACCTTCACACACATAGGGGGATTGGGGGATGAATAGAGGATGATTTGACAGTGGTAAGATATGAGGGAAAGGATGAAGAAGGAATGAATATACTAAGGATGTTGAGATAGGAAGACAATTATTTAGATGGAGAGATTGGAGTATTGTGTAGTGGGAAAAGGTTTAAGTATTAAGAAGGAAACTATGGTTGAGAGAGAATAGAAACATAGTATGTTTGAGAAAAGAGACCACTGCACAGTGACCCAGGTTACACCATACAAAAATGGGAAATAAAGAGAAAGGGATCCTCATTATTGATATGAAATTGATCTTTTAAAGACTTGGTTGAGTTTAAGAATGTGTTAAATTACCATTCAAAATATTAAACGAGGAAGGAGATCTTAATGAAAGAATGTTGCGGCCATCATAAAGAATACAAAACAAAAAGTAAAAATTAAGAACGACAAATTATAACGCCAACATTGTTAATGGAGTTCGACAAGATTCCCTACATCTCTAGGACTTTGTCTCTGTGGGGGAGGCTTTCTTATTAATATGAAATGTTGCAAAATTACATCAGAAGTATCTCAAATGGATTAAAAACTAGTATTGTTGTGTTATTCTTGACCTCAAGAATCCAACACAACTGATGGCACTGAAAAATGTTGAGCATAGCTCCTGGAAATGGCCTCCAAAGTTGGCTTCCTCAATGGATTCCCTACATAAAAATGGATTAAGATTTCAAATTCTTCAACATTCTTCTATTTATGAACCTCTTCATACTGTCAAAAACCTATTATTTTTATATATTTGGAGTTGGGGGTAATATCCCAACTTCCCCCCAAGATATGGCCTCAAAAAGGGCTCCAGATCCTCCAAAAATGGTCAAAATCCAATAAAATCTCGTTGAATAATGCAAAAAATCCAAAATCAAAGTTAAAAACCCACAAATGGAAAATATGTGTGCTAGCCCCTTTGTGTTGGGCTCCTAGTCATATGGGCACGCCATGTGTCCAATGCTTAATCTCCCTGCACCATAAACCTCCGCTCGAGCCCCTTGTCATCTGACACCTGGTCATGTGGATGGCCATATGGCCGCGGGCTGGTGCCTAGTCCTCCGGTCAAGCCATATGGTCAGGCCAGCTCCTGTCGACCGGGGATTATCCCCAAACCTTTGCAACCACCACAAAAAAATTCAAATGGGTCACATAGGGTTTAAGTCCTATCATGTAGCCCGATCGGTTAGCGCTTGTTGGTTAGACCATTACCTATGCCTAGAGGTCGGGGGTTCGATTCTGCCAGAGGTGCAAAAAATTTTTGAATCGACCCACATTGGCCATATCCAAGGTGCCACGTGGAACCCTATGATTGGGCCACGTGTCTCGTCTTGATTTTCCACCATACACATAGTCCGCTTCTCAGTGGACCTCCACATCAACTAGCTAACGCATCTGCCCAACCAGCATTGTACGACACGTGTCAAGCCTAGAGCCTGCCACCTGGAACTTCGTCACTCTACTGTATTGTACAATTAGTTTCTCGGTCAGCACCACGTAACTACCACATTTCATCCATACTGCCATGTGTCGGACTATCATTGGGCGATGTCAGCGTCTGTACAGTCTACGTGTCAAATCCATACTATGCCAACTCAACCTGAAAATGCCAAATCCTCATGTCGTGTGTCAGACTCTGGTGCTGCCACGTGTCCCTACTGACATCATCATGAAATAATGATGACATCACCTGACACGTCATGCTGATATTTCCAGTAAGTCCTGTTGACTTTTTTTGACTTTTTTTGTGTGTTTGGGAAATCGATCAGAACACGATAAATTTCACATACGGTGTCCATTTTTGGAAAAAAATTATATGGCTAGAATCAACACGACGAGCCCGACACAATGGTGTTGGTTTCATCTGATTCCTGGAACTTTGATTTTTATGCCTTCCTGGATACATTTGGATCACACCTCCTCACTAAGACCTTTTGGTCCTCCAAAAGGATATTAATTAGTGATCAAGTGTGGGATAGGCCTCCCCACTTGTCGTTTTTCTTTAAACTATGTTTTGTGCACCTGTCGCATCATAATCAATTGCATATTAACCATGATAATTGAAATCATATTGTTAGCCATTTGAACTCGTTCACATTTTACTGAATCCACTACCGTCCATGTAGAAAACATTAGCAGCGATAACATCAGAAATTTGATTGAAACTGAACCAATATGTTTGATGTGATTTCGCGACATTAACTTATCTTGAAGCAATGTATGATTGAACTCCCATCCTACAACCATCTCATGTTAATGCTTAAGATCAATTGCTTTACTTGGCACAATTATAGGCGTATTGCTTGCATAAGTTGTTTTCTTTAATTGTTTCATTGTTAGAAGAGATTGATTTACTTTTATGTGATGAGCATGTACAACATATTCATTTCCTTCTTTAGTTAAGAGATATTGATTATGTTCCATGTAGAATATTGCTTTGCGATCATATAAATAATGGTGTCCTAAGACCATTCCACATGTTTCTAGCGACACCACATCACATGTTACTTCATCCACATACTTAGATGCAATTGCAATTTTATGATACATTGCTTTGTTATGGGAAATTCATGATATTTTCTTATCCAATTAAGTGAATATAGTTTGTGATGCATATCAGTGTTTAATCCCAATTTCTTAACCACTTCCTATGAAATTAAGTTAGATTGAGATCCATTATCTATCAATGCGTCGATCTTAGTATGTTTCATTATGACCCTTATATGAAACAATTTACTTCTAGAATCATAACCATCACCAATTTTACCTAACAAACCAACTCATGTGATCTTAGTCTCATCACCTGAATCATACCCCAAGTTTGTTGGTCTTGTTTTTGTTGCAATTATTTGCATCCCTTTCCTCTCTTTGAACCACTTCGGTCTCTTCTCTGGGTGCAATTTATAGCAATGGTCATCATCATGGCCTTCTTTCTTGCAATGCTTGCAAGAGAGATTATCTTCCTTCATTGTCGCTGAATTTTATTTATTTCCATTCCCCTTATTTTGTCTTCTTTCCTTGAAGACGATTCCCCTGATACACCAACTCCTTTTTTCCCTGCTTCAACATACGTTGCTTGAACAGAAACCTCATCAAGAATAGTAGGTCCAAACATAAATAAAGTGTTACGAATATGTGCAGGTAAACCTCCTATATACTTCATAAGAGTTTCTTGTGTATTCTTGCACCGTTTGTCCTTTTCTTAGTTTAAGACTTTGCAATTCAATTAAATCCTTTTCCTTATAATCCAAAAGATACAAATACTTTCTAAGTGCAAAAAAAAAAACTTTCCATGATGGAAATACATTACCAACTCACTGAGTACCATGTTCCAACTTACTCTACCACCATATGAGTGTTGTGCCTACAAGATGATGCAATGCCAATTTTATTTGGGTTGCCTCATCTTTGATTTTTTTCACACTACAATAAAATTCCATCTGTTTGACCCAGTTATCAAGCCTCTCAACATTGACTTCCCCATCATACATGGGAAATTCAAATTTTACATGAGAATGTTTTCTTGTGGTAGAAGTTGACTTGTACTTGAAGAAGAAGAAGAAGAAGATGGAGATGAAGGAGGTGAAGAAGGAGGTTTATGAGTGTCCTCTCCTTCTTCACTTTTGTATTGTTTTGATGATTCCCCTTGAAAAGGCCTCTTCATTCCAAGTAATCATCATATAATACCTTTACCATCTATGACATGACGAAGAAATCCTTTTGAAACTTTATCTCGTTTTGAGACATTCCTTCTTCATAAGCCATCTTCTCACTTTGAGATGCCCTCTTTCTTGATCCAATCTCAGGATCTCCTTCTATAAGCTCACCTTCACCATGACTTAGTTTTTCCCTAGTAATCATGCAAACTCAAAAAACCAACTGACAAACTTCTCAGATACCACTTGATCTAAAATTGATCTTTTAAAGTCTTGGTTGAGTTTAAACATGTGTTAAATGACCATTCAAAATCTTAAATGAGGAAGGATATATTAATGAAATAATGTTGCAGGCATCATAAAGAATACATAAAAGAAAGTAAACATTAAGAAAAAAAACCATCACGCCAAGATTGTTAACAGAGTTCGACAAGATTGCCTACCTCTTCGAGCCTTTGTCTCAGTGGGGGAGGCTTTCTTATTAATCTTCAATGCTGAAAAATTACATAAGAAGTATCTAAAATTGATTACAATATGGTATGGATTTGTTCTTCTTGACCTCAAGAATCCAAAAGAACTAACGGAACTGAAAAACGTTGAGCGTAGCTCCCAGAAATGGCCAGAAATGGCCTCCAAATTTTTCTTCCTCATAGGCTTCCCAACATAAAAATGGATTAAGCTGTCGAATTCTTCAACATTCTGCTATTTCTAAACCTCTTCATACTGTCAAAAACCTATTATTTTTATAGATTTGGATTTGGGGTTCATATCCCAACTTCCCCCCAATATTTGTCCTCAAAAAGGACTCCAGATCCTCCAAAAATGGTCAAAACCCAATAAAATCACGTCAAATAATGCAAAAAAATCCAAAATCAAATTTAAAAACCCACATATGGAAAATATGCGCATTATCCCCTTTGCGCTGAGCTCCTGGTCATATGGGCGTTCCATGTGTATGATTCTTAAGCCCTCTGCGCCCTAAACCTCTAGTCAATCCCCTTGTTATCTGACACCTGGTCGTGTCGATGGCCATGTGGCTGTGGGATGGTGCCGAGTCCTCCAGTCAAGCCATATGTCCGGGCCAACCCCCACCAACTCGGGCTTATCAGGGCTTATTCCCAAACCTCTGCAACCACCACAAAAAAATGAAAATGGGTCGCATAGGGGTTAATTCCTATCGTGTATCCCGATAGGTTGGCGCTTGTTGGTTAGACGATTCCCCATTTCGAGAGGTTGGGGGTTTGATTTCGACGAACCTGCAACAAAATTTTGAACTGACCCACATTGGCCATATCCAGGGTTCCACATGGCACCCTATGATTGGGCCATGTGTCACCTCTATATTGGACACTGTACACATAGTCAGCTTCCCAATGGACTGCCATGTCAACCTGCCAACGCATCTGCCTAGTCAACGTCATACAACATGTGTCAAGCCCAGAGCCTGCCACCTGGCACCACATTACTCTGTTGTACTATACAGTCAGCCACTCGGTCAGCTCCATGTTACTATCACCTGTCATTCATACTTCCACATGTCAAACTCTCATTGGCCCATGTCAGTGTTCGTATAGTCCACGTGTCAAATCCGTACTATGTGAACTCATCCTGAAAATGCCAAATCCACCAGTTGCATGTCATCCTTTGGTGCTGCCACATGTCCCTACCGATGTCATCATGATATCTTGCTGACATCGCCTGACACATCATGCTAACATACTGCTGACATCAACAGTACATCCTGTTGACTGTTGACTTTGAATTTTTTTACTTGTTTGGGAAATCAATTAAAATGCGATAACTTTCTCATACGGTGCCCATTTTTGGAAAACAATATATGGCTAGAATAGGCGGGATGAGCCCGACGCAATGGAGATGGTTTCATCTGATTCCGATAAATATGATTTTTAGGCCTTCCCAGATCCATGTGGATCAAGTATAGTCCAACATAAGAAGGAAGTCAATCTCAAATTGGAATCTATGTTTAACCCATGACCTCATGTGCATCACGTAGATATGAAGCAGGGACTAGAACTGTGTCAAGTGAAATTGTAGTTAGTGGAGGAAGTAAGAACAATAATCAAAATAGTCGAAGTAGCACAATGAATTAGAGTCCTTTGACATCACTAAAGGTAAGCACTACACAAAGTACAACGTAAGGAGTGGATAATACATTAAGGATGCCTGAATTCCAAGGAGTGGGGTCAGAATATTGAGAGTATCATCTATTTGTATGTGAAATTATATGGATTGCGAAGAATGTCTAGTATGAGGCAACAAAGAATGCTCATTTAGCAACGACGTTAAAAAATCATGCACTGTTATGGTACATGAAGTATCATACTACTACACTGACAAGACAATCAAGAACATTGGTAGAAATTGGACAAGCTTTAGTAAAGGAATTTCAGAAGCCGAAATTTGAGTCGCAGTACATCACATAGCTAAAAGAAATTAAGCAAGTGCAGACTGAGACAGTTTGGGATTACGATTAAAGTTTTAAATATGTGATGGGAATGTTGACATTCTAGATCCCTAATGAACAACATAGATAATGGTTTATTGTAGGTTTATTTCTTCACATTTGTTTCCCTTTAAAGCAGTGGAAATTCATGTCACAACGAGAGGCATTAGAAATTGCGATGAATTTATAAGAATTCCCTATGGGAGATAATGTGGGGATGGCACAAGTTCGTTCATAGTTTGTTGCACTAACGATTCAGTTGTTAGAATTGACAAAGGGAAGGGAAAAGCGTGAACAAGTTTGGTGTAACACATGTAAGGCATAAGTCCATTGGAAAGATGAGTGTCTAACATTTGTGCGGTATATGGCTATATGAGAACCAAACCCATTAGTGGGAGGAGTAGGGTATTTTTAAATATGAAAGACATGGGGATATCATCCAACTAATTTTCCATTATTGCATAAGTACCAGAGTATGCCCAGAAAATTTATTTTGCAATTTTTCAAGTCTGTAGGGCATTATGAAAAGGATTGTTGATCATTTGACTTAATGAGAGAGCACACTTTAGATGCATACATAATCCAATAAGAAAATTTCACAACATAAGGAGGATTTTCATAGTATAATACTCTGAGAAGATTTAATCGGGTGGATGATGAGGATTTGACAGAGGTCGAGGACGAGGAGGATTTTGTAGAGAAGAAAGAGGGCCAACCATTTGTTATAACTACAATTAGTTGGGACATTTGGCCTGAGACTACTCGAATCCTTACATGAATTGCACGTACTATAGAGTGTTGGACCAATATGGAATATTGTCCTCAACTGATAGAAAAATGGAAAGAAAGAGGGAACTAGAACCAAAACTAGAACACACAGATGATAGCAGAAACAAAATGTGATGAATAGCCCAGACTAGAAGTGGTTATGTGCAGACGAGCTAGAATATGAGCGGATTTGATGGAGAAAGGAAAGGGAATGATCGAGTAATGAGTAAGAAAATAAGTTGAGCCTATGTCAGTGTTTAATCCACAGAAAGAGAGTGATACATATCAGCAAGACGGGAAGGAGATAATAGGATCAGACTGGATAACATCAATGTCAACTGCGCCACCAGTATATGATATGCCATCAACATATGATTTTACTATTCCAGAAAGGTCAATTAAGAAGTTAAAAGTTTGAAATATTTTCTAAAGAATTCTCTATAATTGATGAAGGATGAGAAAAAATTGAATGCATTGCATGGGATGATAGACCAGTTCACCCAAGATAGAGAAGTACCAACAATATAGAGAGCAGTAAACAAATTATTGCACAAGAAGAGGACAAATAGAGAATTCATACTGAGTGCACAAATCAAAGAGAATTACATGGACAACATGATTTTAGAAATAGGATATTATGTAAATTTTCTTCCTAAGCAGATGTGGGAGATGATGGGGAAGCCAAAGTTAATTTGGTCACCTATTCAGTTGAGATTGGTGAACCAACATAAGATAGTGTTGATTGGGAGACTGTAGGGACTAAAAGTTAACATACAAACAAACAACCATATCATTGATATCATGGATAACAAACAACCATATCCAATGTTTCTTGGACTAGACTAGGCCTTTGGAAATTAGACGATTATTAACTTGAAGAAGGAAATGATTTTTGAAGTGGGAGACTTGAATGTCATTGCACCATTAGATCCTATTGAAGAAATAAGGTATGTGGAACCTGGAAAGAAAGAAATAGATAACCTATATAATATGACCACACAGATGGATGATTACATCAATTCTACTGCAAATGGTGTGCTTAGTTTCAAAAGCATCATCTCTTGTACATGAGATTCAGAAGAGGGACTTGAGCATTGGAAACATAGGTTGCATGAAGTATCGACCAAAATATGTGCTCACATGACTAACTCTTTGCATTGTATTGGAATGGAGGCATGTGATCCACCAAAGTTTACTAGACTCATACTTATAGAATATTCTATCAAATAGTTTGAAATGCAGATATCAAATCAACAAAGATTGTTAACTTTGGATGTCGAGCTAAAAGCGAATTTGGTGAGATGGTGGGAAACACATAAGGAAGGAATAGAAGATCAAAAATAGTGTAGGAGGTTGTCTCAAATCAGATTTGGGACAAAAGGTGAAGGCATTGTGCAGAAGTATACAAGGTTAAACTATCTAATAAATCACATTGCGCAGTGCATTACGACTTGGAGTCAGGTTCCCAAGAAGTAATGGATGCACATGTTTATACATACCCTTGAGATGGTTCCCAAGAACTGGTATATAGAATTGAAAGTACACAAAGGGACAATATATTGGGAGGATCTAACCCAAAATTTAAACGTAACATTTAATTTTGAAACCAATTTACCTCCAGTGGAATAATTGTTAAAGAAAGAAGATAAGTTTCAATGGAATGGAGAATGTCAGCAGTGTTTGGACACATTGAAGAAAAATTTAGTTACTGCAACTATTATGGTGTTTCTGGATCGAAAGAAAGAGTTTCACGTTCATGTGGATGCATCATCTATAACTCTAGGCACAATGTTAGCTTAAACAATAGAGGGATAATTAGATCATCCGATTGCATTTGCTAGTAGGAAGTTGTCAACTGCTAAGAAGTATTACACGATGACAAAACATGAAGGTTTGGAAATGGTTTATGCCTTGTATAATTTCAAACACTACTTGTTGGGGTCCCATTTTAATATGTATACAGACCACTCTACACAAAAATACCTAGTGAACAAGCCATTGTTGGGGGGAGAATTTGCAGATGGTTATTGTTGTTCCAGGAGTATGAATTTGAAGTCAATGTGAAGCTAGGGAAAATGAGACAATGCTTTTCTCGATATTCCTTCTGGTAATGAGAAAATTCCTTCCAGTGAGGATGATGAAATAGTGGAGAAATTGCAAAGAAACATTGTGTCTAGGACCAGGATTAGACCTTTTTATATCAATCCAAATCATTCTAGTTATACAAGGTCTAGGAAGAAAATTCTCACTAAATCAATTTCCATAAGTGAATTGATTTCAGGTGAATGTTGTCAAAATAATTGTTTGAAAAGCATGGACTACATGTATGCCTTGAATAAAATGAAGACATATTTTTCAATGAATAAGAGGATGAAAAATTCATATTTGATGGGGTGCATGATATCCACCTAGATAGGATATGATTATCGCATTGGGAATATTTTACTTTGTAGAGAGACTTTCAAAAAAATTCACTCAATTGGTAATCTTCGTCTATAAAGAATCCAAACAAGGTTGGAAAAAGATCTGTCATTTTATTCAAAGGTACATCATGGAAAAGAGAGTGGGCCATTAACAAACATTAAATTTTTATGGATGAGTTACTTATTTTCCAAACATGGAGAGTGTATTCTAGATAGAAACACAATACATATTCCATATAATTTCTCAAAGAGGGAAATATACAACTTGTACAAAGTATATGTTGAAGGTGTTGAAGGAAATGGTAATTTTATTACATATGCATATTTTACAAGAATATGGAAGAAACAATTCAACAATGTCCATATTCCTAAGAAGTCAAGGATGAGGATTGGCAATATATGTGCTACTCTTAAATCAAGAAGAGATAAATTTGAAGGGGAAGAAAGATGTATGTATTTACTATTTTTTTTTTTAAATTGGATAGTTGTCAACTATGAAAACATATGATCAATATTTTCATTTTATGTCATGTTCATATTCCATAGTGAAAGCACTTCAAGAACATCAGAATCAACAATCGAGTGAAAGGAAAAAGTTGTACAAACATCAGAAGAAGTTTTATGATGCTCCAAACAAATATTTAGGTATGGTAATTCATGGCAAGGACTAGAAGAAAACACTTCTACCACATTTTGTCTGTACACCAAAACAATTATAGGAAGATAATTTCATTCAATTTCATTGGTTGGTTGTATGATTTTCAATGGAAAAATGTTTCCAACGGTGTATTTCACAAGTCCAAATATTCATAATGATGAAAATATTACCATCACCATAATTCATCATGCGCTCACTCTTCCTCAAGTTCTCTATCTATAGTTGGACAACACTAGTTGTGAAAATAAAAATCCAATTGTGTTTGGATATCTAAGCATGCTTGTTGAACTAAGAATATTTCAAAACGTGAAAGTCGGTTTCCTTCTTGTTGGTAAAAATCATGATCATATTGATCAAATGTCCATTAGTTTTTCAGTAATTTTGAAGAGGAAAAATGTTGGAAGCCTACCATCATTGATTGAATGTATTAAGAAACCATACATTCCAGAGCCTGTTTTTCATATATTAGAATAAATTGTTGACATACGAAGATTTATTCATGGATAACATCGTGAAGAAAAATGTATTGAGAAGATTAATGACATTAGCTTCCAACATCAATTTTTTTTGAAAAACATTGATGGGAAAACACTTATATGGGGAAAGAAATATTCAATTACTGCAGAATGGGGGCCTTCATCAGGTTTAGAAATTTTTAAATTCATTCCAGATTGTCCAGTATTTGCATCAAAGTTACTTTTATTACAATCAACTTCTGAAATCCATAATGCACGGAGGTGTAATAGAGATGTAGATTATTATAAATTCCTAGAAGAAATAAAAATGTCCATTAAATATACATACGAGTACTTTGATGTTGTTGATTATGTTTGGTGGGAGTCTTTTTTCAATGGTCAAAGTGACATAATTTCAATCTCAACAAATGAAGATACATTTTTGAAGACTCCATTTCAATGGCCACAATATATGACAAATGAATGTGAAGAAAGATACATTGTTGAACAACAAGAATCTCAAGGTGTTATTGAGTTTACACAAGTAGAGGAAAGATAAATGTATATTGGTTCTCGAAGGTCACATGCACAACCTGAAGCCATGGAAGACCTTTACAGGGGTTTAGTACATGATATTAGGTAGGGTAGCATGCTTGCAGTATTAGTGACTGAAGATCCACTTGGTTATCCATTCTGGATTGCAAAGGGTATAAAGATTTAGAAATAAAATGAAGATGTTATTACAATTGAAGTGTATTGGTATGCAATAGGTACACACCCATTCAATGGTGTGTAGAAGCCAAAGATGGTGGTTGATAAACATGTCAATAGAAAGAGAAAAATAAAGGGTCAAAATACAACACATCGTTGCATTGACCTCTTAAAATTAGAGGATGTTGGCATACTTGTTTATGACTTTGATTTCACAAAGAGAGGAACTCTTCACTCTAGGACAATAGATATTATCAAGAGGTTTCTTCCACAAGAAATAACTACAAGATGGGAGTCTATTGAACCTAGTTGTAGATCTAAAGGATTTTGACATTTGAAATGTTGGCCATGCATGTATACTCATATGGTGCATTCATCAACAATAGAGAAGAGTATGGATCATGTACATCTTCATACAATCATTCATCTAAAGACAATGTAGACTATGATGGTATTTCAAAATCCATGAGTCAATCTGAATAAGTGTATGAAACCTTTTATGTATTTTTGATCCATATGATGTTTGCATGGTAACTAGAAATGAGAATTGAACTTACATATGATCTTACATGAAGTTATGAATCATTTATGTGTTTTGATTATGGAGAATATAATAAAATTTCTTAGCTCATATGTTTTGAATATGGAAAATGTAACAATACTTTTAAAAAATAATTTATGTTTCATTCAATGTAACTTATATTTACTTTTTTTTATTCAAAGTAAAAAAATATTAAAAAGTGATGTTGAATTTTTAAAGTATAGGGTGATATTTTCATGGAATTATGTACTATCTTTTGCTTGGAGTGATAAACTAAGATTTAAAAAGTAAGCATTTAAGGGTTGATTTTATGATTTTGTTTACAACAATGATGATTTCTTTTACCACTTTAAAAAAATGTGTCATTTTAATACCTCAATTTTAGAATGGGTGCTACCAGTAGAAGTACTTTTCAATTTGATGATTCATTTTGAGGTTTTGGTTTTAATGGTACCAACTGCTAAAAGTATGATTTCAAATTATCTATAATTTTAATGTTTAAAAAAAAACATTTTTCTTTATGTAACATAATGTTTTTTATTTAGGTGTGTATTTTAAGGTTTTTCTGAGCTACTGTATGAGTTTTGAAGTTCATGCTTGAAAAATGTTGTAATTTTGACCCCGTTTTAAAAAATGGTGCTACCGGTAGCACCACTTTTTGATTTTGGTGTTGATTTTCATGTTTTTTATGAAAAAATATGGGTTTTTTGGGACAAATTTCTCGTTTTAAGGTCACAGTTCTCGTTAAGTCAATAAATTTATTAATGTTGGATTATGTTCATCACATTCTGATGTGAGGATATGTTCATCACATTATGAAAACATGTTATGTTCATCACATTGTAACGTCGAGTTATATTCATCTCATTGCAATGTTATACTATCTTCGTAATATTGCAATATTATGTTATTTGTGTCACATTGCAACATTGTATTTTGTTTGTCCCATTCCGTCATCAATGTTATCATTGAAAAATTGCTCATAGAAATACATATAATGGATTAAGAAAGCACCAACACAATATATAAATCAACATCCCTCCAACATTTACATAATCAATTCAGCATGTCACAAAACTATACAAACAATACCTTGAATTTTTGTGCAAGTTTCTCAAATCCTACCTCAAACACATCCACATTGCCACCCATTCAAGAAAATATGTCAATGACTAGGTAAACACTTGTTTGGAAAACGGTCCCCCAGACCATAACCCAAATACCATTCTTTTAACTGCCACCAGGCATCACATCATATGAGGTTATCTCCACTCTCACCTTGACAAACATGGTGATATCCCCATGTGGTATTTAGAGCCAACATCTATGGTACCAATCCCATCATTTCTGCCTCAACCAGAGGTTTTTCCCACACAATAGATGGTGCAAATGCCAACTCTTCCAACTGATCAAAAAATACGGGGAAATGATACCAACAAATGGTTTCCAATAAGAAGAAGGCTTCCACTTCTCATCCTCAGGCTCAAACTCCATGCGAACTTTGCACCACCATTAGACACCCTACTAATTTGTGCCATGTGCTACCTAAATTGTGTAATTTAATTAAGATTCCTAAGACAACACCATTACTTCCTACCCCAATCATGGAAACCAAAAAAACTACTGTAGAACCTTCCTCATCATGCAAGAAAGTTTTACATACCAACTTTTCATGTGCCATTTGCTCTGAATATGGCCATTACACCCACCATTTCCCAACTCTCCCTCAATTTTGGCAAACCATAGAATCAATGCGTCAAACATTATTTCTTGAGTCCTCTCAAGCACCCCCCACCACTACTAACATTACTGACATCCATTATATCTACAAGTCAGTAAATGAAATTATGAGACTCCCTTGTATGTTGTGCCACCAAATGAACCATTTTACATACATATTCCCCCTCATTATCGAATATCATATTCATGCCATGAATATCCTTCAAAATATTCTAACATCCCTTCAAGCCTCACTTCATCAACACCATACTTCTTTAATGCCTTAGGGTAACCCCATTGTCCCATCGTCGAAGAAATAATCCATACATTTTTCCCCACCAACCATATGTATAACACAACTTCCATAACCGTTTCCACCCAACCCACCTAATTATCCATTTCATCTAGTGAATTACCTCCACCTCCTCTTGTCTATCCACTCACCATGGAAATAAATGATGACCAACCATCTACATATTCTACACCTTCCATAGATGTCAACATCATCACTGAATTGGATCATAAATTTGACGTGACCTCATCCCATCCACCTTCTCATGCCTATGATGACCCATTATTTTCATACATATTCCAATATGACAATGATATATTAGAGGCCATGGTAGCACCAGATTGTCCCTGGGAGTCCATGCATCACCGATCTTTATTATTAGCACAATAATCAATTCAACCTCGCCTATACACTCATTTCTACGCGACTATGACCAAATATTTCATCCTCTAAAACATGTGGATTGATTTAAAATCCTAATCCCCACACCTGACATTTTTTAAGAAGGGAACATGGACAACATATCCCTTACCATCAAAATTGACATCTCATTCCAACCTGGCATAGTCGAAGAGATCATCCTTGATGCCGCATGTTCTCCTAAATAGATCACAACTTACAAATCCCTCTTATAGGAATTCCAAGATATTTTTGCATGGTCATACAGATAAATTCCCAGATTAGATCCAACCATTGTTGAACATCATATCGACCCGTGGCCTGATATCACCCCCATTTGTCGAAAGAAACAACCTTTAAACCATTCCAAAGACATGGATATCAAATCTGATATTGATAAGTTATGTTATATTGGGATCATCTAGCCCATTGCATACACGTCTTGGGTTTCAAACCCTGTCCGAGTCAACAAGAAATAGGGAAATATTCGAGTGTGCACTGATTTTTTAGACCTTAATCAAGCATGTCCCAAGGAAAACTTTCCAACACCCTTCATCGATTAGGTTATCTATTCTTGCATCGGACATGAAATCCTTTCATTAATGGATGGATTATCTCACTATAATTAGATTCAAATTTACCATGAAGACCAATACAAAACTACATTCACTACCCCATGGGGCAGCTTTGCTTATCACGTCATTCCATTTGGGCTAAAAAATGTTGGTGCCACTTTTCAACGAGAAACGACGTATTATTTCTAGGATCTCACCCACATCATCTTATATTACTTGGATGATATCACCGCTCGCTCCACGAAGTGCTCACAACACTTAGATAACTTATGACTTGTATTTCAACGATGTCACAAGTACACTATTCGATTAAACCCCCTCAAATGATTTTTTTGCATCACAACTGGATGCCTAATTGGTTTAATAGTTTGTCAATAAGGAATCACAGTGGACCCCATGAAATTCCAAGTGATCAATAATATCCCCCCCGCCGAAGAAAATGTGCCAACTGCAAAGCTTATAAGGAAAGGCTATTTTCCCGTGTCAATTTGTTCCCGATTACACAATTTGTGCCCATGACTTCTTATGCCTACTACAATGCGATATCCCATTCCATTTGGATAAACATGCCCAAGATATTTTTAAATCCCTCAAAGAATAACTCATCAAAGCACCCTTGATTAGTCCCACATAATTTTATAGGGATTACATCCTATATATGTTTGCCTCAGAGGTGTTATTTGCAGGATTTTTAGTCCAATTAGGCACTGACCTGAATGAACATGTCATGTACTACATAAGTAAAAACCTCTTCAGATCCCTTTTGAAATAATGTCCAAGGTCATGGAATATTCCAACCCTATGTAATACTTTCTCAGTTAGTGCCAGATCAATGAAAAATTCACATGTTGGATCGTAATTCTTTAAGAATACAGTCTAGAGTTCACCACTCCCAAAAGAAATAAATCCCTCATTCTCATTGAGTTTATCACGGATCTCCCATCAAACTCAAATGACACACCTATCAATGATAAATTCTCGGATGAACACTTATTCTTGATTTCATCCAACGAATCATGGTATAGAGACATCCTTGTGTACCTTTGGACACATAAATTCGGTTCTCATCTCTCCCGAGATGATATTTGATGCATCCATCATCAATCCCCTTTCTATATCCTCATATGATGTTCCCTCTATTGTGGGGGGGAAGACACCATCCTCCGTAATTTCCTCACCATAGAAGAGGCATAAAAATTCTTGAATGACTGCCATAATGGTGCATGTGGCATCCACCTCTCTGGCATTTTCACTGCATAGAAAGTGGTTTAGGCTAGGTACTTTTGTACCACCTTATTCTATGACTGCATCCATGTCGTCAAGCATTGTGAAAAATGTCAATTTTATGCACATAAATCTAGAGCACCACTCGCTCCCCTCCATCCATTCATCATGGAAGGCACCTTTTGAAAATGTGGTATTGATTTCATGACTTGCAACCCCCCATATAGAAATGGGCATAAATACATCATATCACCATTAACTACTTCACCAAATGGGTATAATCCATGCCAATTTTCAACAACACAACAGACACCACAACTCACTTCTTCTTTAACCATGTCATTACTCGCTTTGGATCCCCCCTCCAGCTAGTGTTTGACCATGGTAATCATTTCGAGAACGAAGTATTTTCTAAGTTATCCACCAAGCTAGGCTTTACTCAGGTTTTTTTCTCACCTTCATATCCATAATAAAATGGGGAAGTTGAGGCTATCAAAAAAGACCTCAAAACCATGCTACAGTGAGTTGTGGACAAAGACAAATGCAATTGGAACCACATGATATTTTTAGCATTATGGGCATATCACATGATAGTAAAACATCCACTGGCTTCACACAATTTCATCTTGTTCATGGGGGTGAATTCATCCTTCCCATAGAACGAAAAATCCCCACAGTGCGTACAACAATCGAACTCCTACCCTACCACACTCCGATGGAAAAATGATTTATCACTCTCGAATCTCTCAATGAGGA
>JZKD02S1673435.1:471383-490363 GCA_000966675.3 Picea glauca | reverse complement strand
CTTAGCACTTTTCAAATCTTAATTCCAACGGACAATATCTCTCCATGCTAGGGTCCTTCCTTGATGTGACCACAAACAAAAACCATGGGATAGATCCCTTTGCGACCATGTGCTTCGAGACTTTCGCGAATTGCTTGCACCCTTTTTCCCAATTTCTGAATCAACAAATCCTCCAGGACCAAATCTATGGTCCATGTTCTTCTCGCGCTCGACAATTGAGATCAAATCGCAAGTTCATATTTCGTGAGTCCTCTCTTTTCGCAACTCTGCTTCTCCCAATTTGAAAATCAACGAAGTGTTTATTTCTCACCACGCGTCCTATCTCAATGGATGTCTAGGATTGTTTCGGCTCCCAGTTCTTCAGGTATTCTCTTCCTTTCCTTTTCTCCGAAGGGTTCTTCCTCCAAAGTTTGTGGATATATTCCATGTGTCCTTCTGGATCCAACGGTCTAGAATCACTTCACACTTCGCAAAGTTTGAACTGTTCTCCTTGCAAATCTCCTGAAGCTCCTGCTCCCAAATCTCTTGATCTACTGCCACCTATCTCCTCCGACAATGGGTGATTTTCACAGTCTTCAGGAATTTAACAAGTCCTCTACCACCCCTTTTCTCACTTAACACAATTTCTTCCTCGATACTTAAGTTGTTCTCTAACCTCTTATGCAATCCTTCCAGAGTTCTGCGCAAACTCTTCTGCGACTTTGCTCATTTTGAAAACCTTCATGGTTCCCCATTCCTCTATGTCCTTAAATGAAATTTCCCGTGCCCTCCTGCCAATGTCTCACTCTTCCTCCTGAGCTTGTAATATGGACTTACAGTCTCCTCGACACACTCCTTGCGCTCGACTAATATTTTCGATGACTTTTCCCTTAACCTACCTGAGCATCTTAAGGCATCTCCTTTCCTTTGTCAATGCACTCTTGCAAAGCCTTCCTTCCTTGAGTGTTCAACAACCCTTGGGTTCTCTTAAGGTTTCCAACACTTCAGAATGTGTTGTTATGGCAGGCTCTCCAACCGAATCAACACCCTCCTGGTAGAGTGTTACAGTGTTTTCGGTAACTCTGCGTCGTGTTTCCTCCTACACAGTCTTTCTTTCCAAGGTACTTAATCACCTTGAAATTTCATCCTAATTTTGTGAATTATCCTAGTGTGCCCTCCTCGAAGCTTCTCTTCTGACTCCACTAAGTTCAGACATGCACTCCTTGCATCGACTTACAAAGTTTCCACCCTCTCTCACACACTCCTTGCACTTAGCCTAAAGAACCAGACCTAATCCAACACACTTATAGATAGAAAATTGTATCTCTATTCTTGCAAATTATTTCTAACATTCATCTAAAATTAAAATGAATACAAATGTCATTCCACACAAAATATCCATTACACAGAAATTGATAACAGGAAAAGCTGTCATTTTTCTATTAATGGCAGAATATCAAATTACAAATGTTTTAGTCCATACTGCAGCTGAGTCTTGGCCCTCTGTGTTTCTCTCCCTATCTCGTATTCATTTGTGTCTCTTCTACTAGAAACAATACAAGATTTTATACAAGAGGGGATCGACGAGCTTACCTCTAAGCTAAGCTAGTGGTGTCAAATCACCATTCAAAACGCCTGTCTAATGGGAAAATTACAATGATGGAAATATTCTCCAAATCGGATGAAGATACCTCCTACTGTCAACCACTTAAAATAAACCTTATCTCTAGCTTGTGCGAAGGCACAACTTGGATTTTCCAACCTATCGACATTAATTTCCTTGATCATGCCTTAGATTCTTGAAGGAAAAATGAGAGGGCGACACCTCTCCCTTCCTTGAATGCACACCATGTGTGTAAATCAACTGGTGTGTGATGAGGTGGAGTGATGATCCTGCATCATACTTCACGGCTATGAAAATCATGAGCTCCTTCTCATGAGATTTCCAGTTTGGTTGAAATCCTCCTAAATCCCAAACTTTTTCCTGGAGCTGTCTTTCTGCTCCTCTGCTTCGCTACTATTGCTGCATCATCCCTACTACTCGTGCAAGTTTCCTTTTGTCCAGCTTCTCCTTGTTGACTGTTTCCTTTGATGACCCCAACATCAACTTCCTTATCTCCTCAATCACCTCGTTCAACTGCTCCATCAATTGGCTCTCCTTTTGCAGACTAGCTTGTTGCACTTCTTCCTTGTCAATGGGTAAATCATGTCGATCCCCCAAGTTATATTATTCATCTCTTGTGGCCTTATCTTTCCACTCCGTTGCAGCTTCCACTCCTGCAGGCTCCTCATCACTGGGCTTCTTCTCAACTATTACTTCTGACAGATTGAATCATGTCACTTATTCATCTGGTTCCCTTCCAACTTCCTCCAGCTGCAACTCGTGCTGGTGTATCTCCTATGGAATGGCTATCTTATGGCAGCCACCTTCTGGTTCCAGACTATCTAACCAATCCTCTAGTGATTTTAACTCCATTTCCCGCTAGGTGAGTAATTCAACTGGGCATTCTCCTTATGTTGGGATAGACTTCAGTATCTGTTCCTCCTCCTCCATGAAAGTCTCAACTTGATTTCCTTCTATTGCATCTACAACATCTGTGATAACCTCTCCTCAGATGCTTGGTAGGAATATATCAACTCCTCCAATGATCAGAACAGTCCTTTGATCCTTCTCCTCGATGGTGGAATTTTTTAACTTCTCATCATCTTCATTCACATGGTCCACAATTCCGCGTGATTTTTCACCTGAGTGAGGTATTTATCCTGCCTCATATTCATTTGTCAACACCCATTGATGTTAACTCTTAGTTGATCTCACCTCTTCTCCCTTTCCCACTTGGAAATTTAGGATGTCTCCCCTACCCATCTGGCAGTTTACAAGATCCATTGATCCCTTCTCATTGCCCACTTGGAAACCTATGATACCTCTGCCAGATCTCTTTCCCTCATCACTGAGGTTTCCAACATACCTAAGCAACCTTTTTAACACCTGTTTCTTCTCTCTGGCCAACAACTTCCGAACATGACATTTAGTTGTTCTCTTCAAAGGCCATTCATACCTCCAAAGCACCTTTGCCTCCTACTGCATCTTGAATGATAACTTCTCCATTTCTGCTCAGATTTCACTGAGCTCCTTGTGCATATCCTCTTTTATTCTTTGAGAATATACTTCTCCTCGACCACGTTTATTACCTTCAATAACCATTTTCACCTTCTACCTTTCCCCCCGGGAAGTCTGTTGTTCACTCTGCCACTAAGAGCATCTTTAGGTTCTCCTTTGCCTGAAATCTACAGACGAGAATTGCGCTCTGATACCACTCTGACGGCATAGGCCCCCCACTTCCCTCCTGAGGGGATGCTTGACCTCCCAGTCTAGGATTGTTCAAGTCACCAAGCCGAATGGCTCGTCAGGCTCCTAATTGGAACCAATTTAACTTGACACGAGCCCTTCACCTTCTCGACGCGGGTTGTGTGGCACCCGTGGACCCTCTCCTTAGTGATTTTGAAATATTAACGCCAACATACACTAGATCTCCATGGTAGGCTCCTTCCTTGATGTGACCACATACTACAACCATGGGCTAGCTCCCTTCATGACCCCGTGCTTCGAGACTTTCGCAAATTGCTTGCACCCTTTTTCCCGATTTCTGAATCATTGAATTCTCTAGGAACAAATCTATGGTCCACGTTCTTCTCACGCTCGACAGTTGAGATCAAATCGTGAGTTCGGAATTCGTGAGTCCTCTCTTTTCCCAACTCTACTTCTCTCGATTTTCGAATCAATGAAGTGTTGATTTCTCGCGACGTGTCCTATCTCAATGGACGACTAGGATTGTTTCAGCTCCCAACTCTTCAGGTATTATCTTCCTTTCCTTTTATTCGAATGGTTCTTCATCCAAAGTTCGTGGATCTTTTCCACATGTCCTTCCAGATCCAACGGTCCAGAATCACTTTGCACTTCGCACTTCATGAAGTTTTAACTATTCTCCTTGCAAATATTTCGAAGCTCCTGCTCCTGAATCTCTCAATATGCTGCCACCTATCTCCTCCAATGATGGGAGATTTTCATGGTATTTGGGACTTTTGAAAGTCCTTGACCATCGCTTTTCTCACTTAGCACAATTTATTCCTCGAGAATTAAGTTGTTCTTGAACCTCTTCTGCACTCCTTGCAGATTTCTGCGCAGACTCTTCTGTGACTTTGCTTGTCTTGAAAACCTTCACAGTTCCCCGTTCCTCTATTTCCTTCAATGAACTTTCTCGTTCCCTCCTAGAAATTTCTTTCTCTTCCTCGCGAGCTTGTAATATGGACTTACAGTCTCCTCGACGCACTCCTTGCTCTCGACTAAGATTTTCGACGGATTCTCCCTTAGCCTACCTGAGAATCTTAAGGCATCTCCTTTTATTTGTCGATGCACTCTTGCAAAGCCTTTCTTCCTTGAGTATTCAATAACCTTGGGGTTCCCTTAAGGTTTCCAACACTTCAGAATGTGTTTTTCTGGCACGCTCTCGCACCGACTCAACGCCCTCCTGGTAGAGTGTCACAGAGTGTTCAGTAACTCTGCGTTGTGTTTCTTCCTACACACTCTTTCTTTCCAAGGTACTTAATCACCTTGAAATTTCCTCCCAAGTCTGTGAATAATCCTGGTGTGCCCTCCTAGAATCTTCTCTTCTAACTCCATTGAGTTCAGACACGCACTCCTTGTGTCGTCTTACAGAGTTTTCACCCTCTGTCGCGCACTCCTTGCACTTAGCCTAGAGAACCAGACCTAATCCAACACACTTATAGATATAAAATTGTATCTCTATACTTGCAGACAATTTCTAATATTCATCTACAATTCAAATGCATACAAATGTCATTCCACACAAAATATCCATTACACAGAAATTGATAACAGGAAAAACAATCATTTTTCTATTAATGACATAATATCAAATTACAAATGTTTGAGTCCGGACTGCAACTGAGCCTCAGCCCTCGGTGTTTCTCTCCCTATATCCTATGCATCTATGTCTCTTATACTAGAAACAATACAATAATTTTTACAAGAGGGGCTCAACGAGCTTCCCTCTAAGCTAAGATAGTGGTGTCAAATCACCATTCAAAACACCTCTCTAATGGGCAAATTACAATGATGGAAATGTTCTCCAAATCATATGCAGATCCTTCCTACCATCAACCACTTAATGGCGACCTTATATCCAGCTTGTGCGAAGGCACAACTTGGATTTTTCAACTTGTCGACATTAATTTCCTTGATCACGTGTTAGATTCTTGAAGGAAAAATGAGAGGGTGACGCCTCTCCCTTCCTTGAATGTGCACCATGTGTTTAAATCGATTAGCGCATGCTAAGGTGGATCGATGCTCATGCATCACATTCCTCTTTAAAAAACAATGAAGCAATAAAGAAACAATCCAAATTTATTTTTGATCACCAAGTCAACCTCCATTCCTTTAACTAAGTTGACCTTGTATTGGCCTATGGCATTTCTCATGATACATAGGCCACACAAATTTTGAGTCTCTCTGGAGGGGCTCATTCATCATTTTCCATTCCGTCATTGAGGGCACCTACCTCTTGGCACACCCTAAAGGAGATACTCTCAAAGACCATGGCAATGAGTTATACTTGAATAAATTTTACCCTTAGCGTGGACACTCTACCTTAGATTTATTCTTGTATTTTCTTATTATTTTTAGTCCTTTTTACAAAAAAATTCCAGTGACGTATGTATGTTCCTTTGTCCATTTTTTGGTAGATGAATCATCCATCCGTTTATCACATATGGTACATCGATGGAATCATAATATCACTTCGATAGCTTGGGAAATTTGCATCCCTGATAATGTACTACTCCACTCTATTTGTATATGCCTCAGACCCGCCACCAATAACTAATCTGAGTATGCCAACGTCATTGGCCTCCTCACAGAATCCAATTACCTCTATATTCTTCACCTGAGCATCCTCCTAGATTCCCATCTCATCGGTTTGCAGTTGAATACTGTGTATCAATTATGTGACTCATGCTTATTTCACATACACCTGTAACTTTGCATTTTTTTACTAATAAACCACTTTCATGGTGACAATTGTTACAGTCAAGGAGGGTCATTGTACATTGTTGTCTTTTTTTCGTTAAGGGTTAAATCAAACTCAAAAGGAATTATCTACAATCTCTTATGTATTCTTTACCACAGATCATTCTACATTCATTTGATTGTGTACTTGGTATCATAGGGTTAATGCTCGACCCTACATGTAGGATTTCGACTTATTTAGACATGCTCAAATTTAAATTATTAAATTATGACCTCTTTTGTAAATTATAACTCTGTCCATTTTAAACAGTCTACCTCTATTTAAATAAATCCATATAAGTTATTTTAATTTTATATGTGGATAATATATCACAATAACTAAGATGATTCTATATCTACATAATGTTTCTGATATATGTAGTTTACCCTTTATCGTGTTTACATACACAATGGTTTGTCCATTCATTTATAGCCATTGAAAAATAATAAAAACAATGCTAGTTTATACTAGTTATTCCTACATAACCATTAGAATATTTATTTATGTACTATTTATAATAAGTAATATTTAACCAAGAGACATTGCATGGCTAGGGTTTCAATCCATATTCTAGAATTACTTTTGTTAGTCTATTTCTCTACTGATACAAATGAAAATATCAACATATGAATATTTAAGATTTTTTTGCAAAAAATACTCTAGTTAAGAATTTCTATGGTTATTTCCATATTTAATCTTCCTTTGCAAATGTTAATAATAATGAACTGACTAAAAATTCTCTCGTTATTTCCAATTTCACATCAATATCTTCAGCAATATATTACTATGAGTATCTATAAAGACAAGGTAAAATAACATCCAACTAGAACTGTAAACATTTGAGCTAATAATTCTAAAGAAATAAAATAATAAAGGTAGATACACATATCTGAACCGCAATGCTTTACTGGGACAAATTGAAGAGAGAGTCCAACTCCTTCCAACCATAGACTAGAGCAGCCACAAACTGCTAACTCTGGTCACCCCTCAGCCAAATACTTTATTCCAAAGGAAATTGAAAACGTCCAGAACCTTCTATAGGTAACTTACATAACTTGGCTCTTTCTCAGAACCACCAAGCTCTAATTACACATAGGTACTCAACAACGTCCTATTTACACCATACTTGTTTTTTTCTTCTCTCTTGTTGTTAGGGTCCTAACCCACACATAGGTAGAACAATATATTCAGATGTAACAAAGGTCAATATTAATAAGGCCTTTCAATAAAATAGAATAAGGCGGATGTAAGAAGACCTAATAGAAGCTTCCACTTCTAGAAGGATCTTCCTCTAGATGCTTCTTTTAATTATAAATAGGATTCGAGGGTATGATAACCCTAGCTTGGATATTATTGTAATAGAGCTCTTCTCAACTAGAGGTTGCCCCCTCGAAGAGGATCGTGAACATTTCTTTCAGATTCAAAGTGTTATTTATGTTGTTATTGTTATATCATTTCAGTGTTATTGTGGTGAACGTTCTAGTTATATTAATGTTATTCTGCCATTACTAGCATTTTATTTCTGTTCTACATACATTTTATATATGGTATATTACACTTGTTTTACCAAGATGAGAATAATATACTTCATAGGTCTTTTTCTTTCTTTTTCTAGTAAGACTTCTCCCTAAATCTTCAAATTCTTGGCCCAACTTCTTGCTAGCTTGTTTCCTAACCTCCCACACTCTTAGGGCTAGGTTCACACTTGTCCTCATGGACAACAATCACTTTTACCCTGGTGGTTTCTATCCCTTTTTCACTTTTCCTATGGAACAAAGTATTTTTCTTATCATAGATAGGTTCTCTCATCAATTTATCTTAGGTAATTTTAAATAAAATAAAATTAAAAATAATATTTACATAAATATTTTTCACCATCAATTATCTATGATGATCAAAATTTTAATCAAATTTTTTCCCAATGTCATAATTCAATAATCGCAATCACTAAATATTATTCAAATATTTAAGTTGGATGGATATTACAATAGAGAATTGGGTTTTGAGAAAATTTCACCTGGGGAATACCACAGTCACAAGTCCAGGAGGCCTCCCATGGTGGAAGAAAAGAGACATGATATATCAAGAGATCCTTTCAAGTTGTTTCTCAAGGAATCCCTCATGCAAAAGAGTAATGAGATGATGGAGAGTTTCACTGAAATCCTTTGATGATTGAGGTACCTTCAACAAGAATTCATTTAATAGGTTTGATAAAATTCAAGGTACAAGTTATTTCCTCATTTGCATGCATCCTTATTAACAATGGGGAATTGATGACCTAGGTTTTGTCTAGATTTGAACAACAAAAACCCAAAGGCATTGACATATCAATTCCCATCCAAAGAATAAATAAGGTCTCACCCGAGACTCCACGAGAATCACCAAGACCATATGGTATTGTGTTGGTGATGAAGAGTTAGTTACATAGGGAATCCATTCGGGTTGAAACTCATACATTCCATTGAATTATTCTTAAAAATAACAATAAGTAGCATAAACACATCATTCATCAAACACATGATCAACACATCATATAACAGGAATCACTGCAGTGTTATTTTATTCATTCAACCAATCACATACATATATCAAGCAACTCATCAATTGACATAAACAATTCCATGTGCTCATATACATTCTCATAGTGGTTCATTACATGGCCCTATCCACTTCTCTCAGTCTCTATCGATATTAAAAAAATAGAATCACAACCAAATATATCACAAAACATGGCCATACTCTTCAAAAAACATGAGCAACCAAACAAATAATTGACTGGCCAACTGACTAACTAACCAAATCCTTCTTTGTTGTCATTGCTTTATTTTGTCTTCTTCTCTACTCTACCACTCTGTCACTTTAAGTTATACTCCACTCGCTCCTCTTACTACCAGTCCTGCACACTTTTGTCACATGCATGCAGTCCATATAGCCTCTTTGGAGACGTGGAAATATTAACTATCTTTCGATCTCATTCCCTTATCACTGCACGACCTCTCGTGGTGCCTGAAGTAATTATTCGATAATATTTCCCAAATACTGTTTTCTTGATTTTGGCATAGATGCAATGGATTCTTAATTTCTGGCATGAATTGTAGAACTCATAATGGCATGAATAAAAAAACTTAGATTCCCATGCATTAGAAAAAATCAGATTGGTGTGCATGGAAAAACTCAGACTAGTGTGTGCAGTTGCTCGTGTGCAAAAAAAAATTAAGTTCATGCAACACTACATTTGTGTGTGCGTGCAATCTCTACCCCAAAAATTTGGGTGGCAATAGGCCCCCACCACTATTATTTTTCCCGTCCTTGAGTCAATGGCCTTAGGGAGTGACTAATGCAACAGATGGAACCATATTCATAAGTTCCTGAAGTAACTCTTTTAATTGATTATCATAGTCATTAAGGGTACAATGAATTTTCTAGGTGAGTTGAACGACCTCATCTGCATTGGCCATTGTAACTTGAAGAGTTTCCAGGTCTATTGTCTCCATATTCCTGATCATCAGGGTGGCAGTGAGATACATGACCATCAAATGAGTATAAAATGTTAGAGCCTTATCATTCATATCCATAGATAATGCTAGCATGGTTTTTTTCTCCACCCTCACTACATTAATATCCTTGGTCTTGGTCATGATAACCATCATCAAAACTTGGTTCTCACCTGGAGGTAGCGAAGCCAAGTTGTGCATGAGCCCGACCAAGAATTTGGTGTTGATTTCCCAATTCCAAAAGTATAGTAGTAATACAATCATGTAGTGGTAGAGTTGGAATTGGTTCCAAAGAGATTCTTGTGTTAGCCATGTCCACTAAGGTAAGAAAGGAAGGGCCAAATATGATGGCCCACACTGGATTATTGGAACTAGGAATGGAGGATGATGTTTCAAGTGGAGTGTCAGGAGAAGGAACTTCACCTCTGAGTCGACGACATAAATTCTTGACATTATGGGTGACCTCCATATGTATTAGAAACAAATTGAGGGCTATGATCAGAGTCACAATCCTAGATTCCATTTGTCTTAGGCTCGACTATATAGGGGGAGTGGCCATGTGAACAACTAGATCAGTTTTTTGTCTTTTTGTACTGATGAGGGTGGAAGTTGTTGATTGTTGCACATTTATGGATGGGGTTGTTGTTCTCCATTTATCATAATTCTCGTATTCATGACTGGACCCGATGTTGAGAGGGTCTACAAATGTAGAATTGGGGTCTCAAGTCCATTTGGACAGTGTCTTTTCCTTGGATCTCCCATCACTGGCGATTGTGCATTTTTCCCTCAACCACATAGCCTTGGTCCACGTTTGATCTTGGTTGTTATTAGTGCACATTTCAAGAGTGTCCATCTCTTCATCAGGGACCAGTTTCAAATGTGTTGGCCACTCTACTATTCCTTAATAAATATCCTCTTTTTTTATGAAAAAAGGAAGCAATTCCATTGCAGCCCCTTGGTCAGCACTGGGATAGATATAAATGTTATGAAAATTACACTCAAATACAAGATAGTTGGAATACATGTCAATGATACTGTGCGGGATGTGCACTTGCAAGTCATCCACCTGGATACATTTTTGGTACCATTTCTGAAAGACTTTATCATTGGATTCGTGAAAGATAGGGTCCGTCCTTACCTGTAACATAGAGAGAAACATAGAGAGAAGAAACAATGTACAACTCTAATGGAATTCCTTTTCAAAATTCTATGCATCCAAGCAATCGTCAATGAATTCATTGAGGATATATATTTCCCAAGTGAGTTGGACACCTGCCACACATACTTCATCTACTATGATGGTGCCAAGTTGACACTCATCCTTCATATAGTTTTGCAAGAGTTTACAAGTGAGCGGTTGGGTGGAAAACCAAATTGGCCGAGTATTATATCTTATATCACCACATCGCACATTCCTTCATTCATGTTGTACTTTCCATACATGTCATTATGGGAAGAATATTTAGTTGTTAGAAATTTTCCAAGTTCCTCTCCATGCATGGGTAATATAGTAACTCGATGGATTGTTGTTGCATCAACTGTATATTCTCCACCCAACCAAAGGTAGGCACCATGTAGGTGAGTAAGAAGGAATTGAATGCAGATGGTAAATGACCCCCCATGGCCAAAGTGAGGATAGTAAACCAAGGATAATATGTGTTGATAGCCACACATGATTTTGATATTTAACACGATCATAAGAAATTGCATTTTTCTGTAGCTGCCATCACCTCAATTTTGTAAACATTTTTTAGAGTTTCGAAATGATTGTTGGATTAAAAGATTCCCTTATTAATTTCTTATTGTTTTCATTTTTGTTTGTTTTATTTTTAATTCATGATTGCAAGCATGAATTAAACATAAAACTTAGCTTGGTGTTTATAATTTTTTGTGCCTTAGCAACATCTTTTTAAAGGTCACCCATATTTAATTAAAATGCAAATCTTATGAAATGGTTGTTGGATCCATTTTGTGTGTTAATATGATTATTATTGTTTCAATGGTTTGATACTTCATTATCGATTGCTTTGATTCATGAAGAACTTTGGTTAATTATTTGATATCTTTTTGTTTCAATGGTCGTATCAACATTCATACCAATGAGTACAAACCTGTTGTACTTGCGTTTTCGCCTTACCTAGCTGGCTCAAAGAATTAATGAAGCTATTCATTATCTGCATAGGGTTTGGTACTCTGTAGTTTTGGCACTCATCATAAGAGATGGTAAGGAATACAATGAACCCTCTGGTTTTCATTCCCACTAGTCGAGTTATGATAACCCACAGGTTCTACTATTTTCATGTTTCCACTCTCCATTCGGACTTGTTTATGTTTCTCACATGATTGGAACCTAAAAAATTTCCGAGTAATCTCTGTTGCATTCTGGTTACAGTGGTCATGGATCCCATCGTTCGCATAGATCCGGACGGATGCCAGTCCTTACTTTCCCATGACGATGCGATTGAGGACCTAAAGAATCATGGCTGGGATATATTCCTTAATAAATTTGAGGGTTATAATCTTCAGGTAGCAGAATCCTTCACACGAACCTTTGACGGGTTCAGAGCTAATATAGGAGACATACAATTAGAATTGACAGAAGATTTTGTTAGAAAAGCAACAGGGCTCCCATCAAAGGGCGAGAGATGGTTTAAAAACACAAGGATAGAAGAAGTCCCACGTAATTTGTTTATGACCTCATGAAAAACCAACAATTGTGTAAAAGGTATTCTTATCGCCATGTTAAAAACTAGATGGCATAGTTTATTGTTAATTCTGAAACAATTTGTTACTTGCGAAGGTCGATACCGATTGGTCTTTCTCTACCATATTCATTTCCTCATGAATTTCATAGGTTTCGATTTCGATATGCCATTTTACTTATTGATGAGTCTCTATAAGATGTCCAAGCGTTACAAGCGACAGGGTGTCAATTCGAGCCTATTACACCATGGATTGGTTAGAATCTTGTTGATGTATCATCTGTTGATCATAGGTGATAGTTGGGAGATATTTTTGATGAAGAATGGCTTCTCCCAGGATGATCCTACAGTAAATCCTCTTTAAACAACAAACCCTAACTTAGACAAGCCAGTGGTTGAAGACCAGTTCGGTAATTCAATTAATGGACTAGACTTTACTGATAAAACCCCTCTAGACAAAGGATTGTCGTGTAAGTTTTCACTTGCAATATTTCCATAGCAAGAGACTAATGAATTGAAGGGAAATGATCCTCTTGTGCCTGTGAATGATGCTAGCTTGAACGTTAATGTTAAGTCGGATGCCAAGAAACTTTGTAAAGGAACAAAACAACAATGCACAGACTTGGGTTTGAAGAACAAGAGAGCGGGTCACCTAATCTCTAGGAAACTAAGGAATCGAAATGATACTCATTTGATCTTGATCGATCTGAACGAGATCAGTGAGGGTTTCGATCCTGATATAAAGGATTTTATAGTTCGGGAAGATCCATAAATATAGGGTTCTACGAGGGAGGTTATCATTCATACTAAACCATATTATTTCGTAACAAATTTACCACCATGCCTTAAGGGTAAAGGAGGATTCTCGGGTATTAGGCAATATCTGAAGAATACAACATATAAGACCGAAGCCCCCTTGGTCGATTGTGTCCCTCATCGATCTTCCATCTCCCTTGTACATTGTGATGGATGTTTTGATTGGGTTGGGCGTTACTATACCGGCATTCCTCTCTTATAGGCCCGAATTAAAACTCTGACTACTCAGAATGATTTTTTGAAAAAAGAAAACCTTAATCTCAAGGCGCATGTAGAGAGGGAGACTAAACATATCAAGAGACCTGGAAACATAGTCATTAAGAATGCGACCAGTTTCAAGGAAATAATAAACTTTGAACTTATCGACCCCTCTTTAGTTAACTTATAATGGTAAAAAAAAAAAAAATCCTTTCATATCATTTATGTTATCTAATTCGAAATAAGTATATTTGAAGTTTAATTTCATTTACTAAAATTAATACTGGCTACAAAATCTTTGATTCTATAGCCAAGTCTCTTTTAATAAAAAAATAGTATTAGTAATTATTTTTATAATTTATCAAATTGGTTTTTCTTTTCTCAGGAAATGGGAGATTCTGCTGCTGATTATTTGGAGGAAATATTTTCAATTATACACCTAAATGATTAGTAGTTTCTCCTCCTTTATGTTTTATAAAAACTTTGATTTAATTTTTGAATAAACTAACTCTGTTATGAGTGGTTTCCAATCCACTAATTTTGTAATATTACTTGATTTTGGGAGATTCAACTCTATCCTGTGAGATATGAGTATTTGGATCTAGGATTACTTTAAATATTGTTCACTTTTGTTAGTGAAGGGATCCTTTTTGGAACGCATTATGGACATGTAATTCCTCAAGACTTTATGGAGAAGTTGTTCACATTTAAGATTTAGACCAGCGTGGCATTGTTCCATTTAGGTTTTTCATATTATATTATGGAATATATACATGTTACACAACTTTAGCCTCATTAGCATGTAATGTTTCATTTTATTCAGCGCTTTAAATTTTGTCTATAACTTGTTGTTTCATATATTATATCTGTGGTCGTTATTTCACTTTAATATCATCAATTTATGCTTGATGTTAAGTTGACACATCGTATGAATGTTTCACATTAAGATTTATTTTACTGTAAACATTCATCATTACAAGGTCACTGGATTTATAAGTTTATCACCCTGTTTTTATATCCTTGCTCCCAAAAAATACCTTGATTTTATTCTGGAGATGTTAGCACAAGCCTGTTGCAGATTTCTCTCACGGGAAAGATAGATGGAAGTTTGGATTGCACAGGGATATAGACATAGTATGAGATTAATCTCAGGTCAGTGTGATTCGCATTCAATTTTCCTCATTAGTGTATTAGTGAAATAAGACAGTTTAAATTGGTTGTGACTATTATTCTATTCTTGTTTCAGATTATGTCTTATTAGAATCTTTTGTGTTTTTTAGATTTTAAATTATTAAACAGAAAATATACAAATATGTTCTTTCTTTATCTGCTTCGTAAACAATTACGAAAACATTGATTTCGCAAGACATCCACCAAAACTTGCAAATTGTAAATATCTTATTCATAATCACATGTTCATATTTATGTTTCTGTTCAACATTCGTAAATAATTAAAGTCATGTACATAGTATTGTAGTTATAGATTTATGGTAGTTTATTTTCTTTCATTATTTTAGGACCTTAGTTGGCTAACAGAGCCATTAAACCTGTCATGATAGATCACACCAAACGGCTTGGGTTAATTAGACAACCTCGTACCAGATCTATCCTTCCAGTTGATGGTGTGTCAATTACGCTCGTCAACAAATGGCGCTAGAAGGAGGGCATGAATTCAATTGATGGCACATGGAGGTCACAAGACTCCTCCCCCACACACTCTCTCCCCTATCGTAACGCGTAGTCACTCAGACAACAATGTTACACTTGAAACAACAACTACCTCAAACAATAACCCTGAGATTCATGTTGAACCAGTGACACCAGTTCCTCAGGGGGATGACGTCCAAGAAATTGTTCGTCAGTCAATAATAAGAACACATAGTGCCTTAGCTTGTATCAAATAACTTGGTAGGCCACTTAATCAACCCCTAGATTTCTCAAATATCTGATAACAACTTCAAGGCACTGGTCTACTCCAAAATACTACCAATATCATCGAAAAAACTTCCCTTGAAGTTGAAGGATTTGGTATCCCACCTTCCCCACCTGGTTCATCTCCATCCTCTTCAGGGGAAGAATATTTAGATGAAGGCAGTTCTTCATCATAACCATCTCAACCTTCTACACCACTGAATCTCATGGAAAATCAAAACAATCCTGCTAGACCTTGGCTCGATCAAGATGTCGTGGATATACCCAGACCCCAGCACCCATTACCGAAACATCTAGAGAAATGGCTTCCCAAATTTGATTCAGACTCAAAGCATTCTGCTGAGGATCATATCAAAAAATTTATGTTGGCCATTAGACTCCGGAGTGTGGAACATGAGGATGTAGTATGCAGATTATTCCCTTATACTTTTGAAGGAAATGCCTCCACATGGTATTTCGCTCAACAACCCCAAACCATTATCTCTTGGGACAAATTTGAAACTTGTTTCTTGGAAAAATTCGGAGATGATAAATCTCCGGAAGTCTTTACTATGGAACTTTTCAGCTTAAAGATGAATCCTAAGGAAAAAGTGAAAGATTTTAACCAAATATTTCTTACTTTAAAGAATAAAATCCCTGTAGATTCAATGCCTGCTGAAAGTTTAATCGTTGCATATTATGTTAAAGCCTTGCACAATCATATAGCCATATGGGTAAAAAGGTCTAAAAAGAACACATTGCTTGAAGCCTTTGAGGAGGCAAGCCAAATTGAAAAGGATATTTTGAGCCTGAAAGATAATCATAGTAGTGAAGCTGAAAAAACTTCATCCTCTAAAAAGAAAATAGGTATCCTTACTAGGCCTCCTCAAATGAAAAATCAACCGAAAACTTTAGGCTTAGAAAGTTTGCAGAAAGCTTTCCAAAAACGGTCCAATCAGGTCGTTGATTTGAAGAGATCATATGAGGAGGCATCAACAAGCAAAGGAAGTTTTAAACCTCCTTTCAGAAAACCTTTTCCTCCCAACCAACCAAACCCAATCACTGAAGGTCAAAATTTTGAAATTTTACAGGACGCTTTGCAAACCATCTTAGAAGCACATGATAATTCTGCCTCTGCCCCTCCCAAAAATTCTGAAGATGTAGTTGAGGAAGAAGAACCAGAAGAAGATGAATCATCTCCTACTATCTTCGGTCACTTCTCGGACAATATCTTCCAAGCAAATTTTGAAACTATTCACCCCTATAACAAAAGAATCAAAACTCAAAACAAACCCTGTTCTAAAGTCGGTAAAAATGTGTTTCCAAAACAACCAAAGCAAGCTGAAATTAAATAGAGATTAACATCTCCAATTTTAGAATACGATTTGATTGAGGATCTAAAAAAACTAAGAGCTAATATTTATGTTTTTGAGCTGCTGAAATTTCCCCTTATTTTGTAGAAAATGATTCAAATTATCGTTGAAAATAGTAAAAACAACGACCCTAGCAACAAGAAATCAACAGAAATCAATTCAAATACTGCCAAAAAAATCCCAACAAAAACGACATCTGAAATTCCACATAAAAGGGATTTAGCAGGAAAAACTGTAGCAAATGTAAATAAAACTGTTTTAGGAACAACAACTAAAAATCAACAGAATTTTGTTGTTAATTCTCGAAAAAATGTCCCTCCTTTTTGTTAACCTTTGAAATTTTTAATAGGAATGTACATAATTGCATGGTCGATTCCGGTGCATCGTCAAACATAATGCCTCTATTTGTTTGTCAAAAAATGAATGCAGAAGTTAAACCTTTTGATCTCAAGATCATCCAACTAGATCGAACAAATGTTAAGGTAATTGGTGATCTTAAGAATGTTCTGGTTAGATTATCTTCCAATCCTAAGGTTCATCAAATAATTGACATTATCATTGTTGATATCCCTGAAGTTTATGGTTTGTTTTTAAGCAGGGACTAGTCAGAACAACTGCATGGTTACTTTTCCACAGATTGGTCTCATTTGTGGCTACCTGAAAATGGAGAGCCCAACAAAATCAAGATAAACAGAGAATGCTATATTAAGCATATCGTGATGGATCTAAATGATGCAAATGAACCTTTCACTGCATCTACTAATTCATTTGAAATTCAGGGAATGAATACCTTCTTTGGTAATTTCATGATCAAAATTTCTCCTATTACTGATCCTGGGCAAAAATTGGAAGTTATGAACTATACTCAGACATCATCTTTGCCGAGTATGCCAAGTGTTGCTGACGAATCCCAAATATGGTCATTGTACTTTGATGGATCCAAATCCAAAGAAGGAGTAGGTGTAGGTTGTGTTCTCATCAATCCTACAGGTAATAAAATTTTTATTGCTTGCAGAATAGAGTTTGAGTGCACTAATAACACCGCCGAGTATGAAGCACTTCTACAAGGACTTAGGAAAGATTTGGATATGGACGTGTGGAATTTGATGGTATTTGGTGATTCGTAAATCCTGGTTAAGAAAGTAATAAATTCCATACATTTTTATCACCACATCTGAAAAGATACCAAACCAAGGTATGGAGTTTGATGCAAAATTTTTCAGCATTTAACATAAATTTCATTCCTAGATTAAGTAATTCAGAAGCTGATTTATTGGCCAATGTTGCTTCTAAATTGTTTCCCGCTGAAGGTATTTCCCCTAATGCATTTTCAATTGAATTATTTTTCAGGCCATCGATCCCAGATAACATCACAAACTAGAGAGTATTCGATAATGACCAGCAAATCATCAACTTTCTGCACATGGAAGACACCTTCAAAGGTGCAGTCATTGATGAAGGCACTCATGATGAAAACCTATGTAAATTCACGGTAATATCAGATCCTAGATCTCCTGAGTCAACATCTGATATGGTAAACTCTATCCCTAGATCTATTGTAAGACTAGAGAAATTTTATGACTTGCATGATAAATTTAGAGGGACGGTAAATTGTAAAATGAACAGTTATTATTTGATTTATTAAACAGTTAATTTAGGAACAAAGGAAAATCCTCAAAATATTAATCTGGGAATAGGTTGTTCCGAGCACGAACGATCTTCTTTTATAAAATTGTTTAAATAATTTAAAGACATTTTTTCATGGACGTATGATGACTTGAAACATTTGACCCCAATATCATACAACATGTCATCCCGATGAAACCCTAGACACAGCCTTTTCAACAAAAAATGAGGAATATGCACCCTAAATTGGAACCCACTATTAAAAAGGAACTAAATAAATTGTTAACTGCATAGATAATTTTCCCTGTAAGGCACATGCAATGGGTGTCTAATCTAGTCCCTATAAGGAAGAAAAGTGGTGAAATTCGACTCTGTGTCAATTTCATAACTTGAACCGAGCATCTGATAAAGATAACTACCATGTTCCTCCAATGGAACAAATTCTACAACGGGTGTTTGGTTCTGAAAGACTATCTTTACTAGATGGATTTTTGGGATACAGCCAAGTCCTCATGTCTCCCTCAATTCAACTTAAAACCACCTTTTGCAACCCATGGGGCACTTATGCCTACAGGAAAATGCCTTTTTGACTGATAAACGTTGACGCCACTTTCCAGAGACCAATGGATATTGATTTCCATGGCCTCATTAACCAATCAGTCGTGGTCTATATTGATGATGTCATTGTATTCTCTAAAAACAAGAAAGATCACTTATCTCACCTTAGGGCTGTCCTGGAACGATGTCGCAAATTTGGCATATCCCTCAACCCTAAGAAATCGTTCTTTGCAGTAG
>JZKD02S1673435.1:422943-452697 GCA_000966675.3 Picea glauca | reverse complement strand
TTTTATTAAAATTATTTTTTTTTATGAAAAAATAATTTATAATTGAAATTGATTATTTATGTATATCAGGTTTTAAAAGAATAGCGTATGTATATATATTCTTAAAATTAAATTAAATTATATAAGGTGTATGTGAGAATAGCGTATGTATATATATTCTTAAAATTAAATTAAATTATATAAGGTGTATGTGCTGTTAAGCCACTTTCTGTTATTTCTCAAGTCACAAGTTAATCGTGTAACCAACAAATTCCACACAAATTAACAAACAAAAAAAATTAAAATATTAAATTTGACATTTAGTAAGATATTTAAATAATAGATAGAACAACCATTCCTAAATCTAAGAAAATTCAAAATTTATAATTTTAATAATTAATATATAATTTTAAATATAAATATTTTTAAATAAATAATAATATTTAATATAAATTTTATAATGTCCAAAAAAATTAGATCCAGTGATAAAAAGCCAAAAAAATTTCACTCTACAGAAAGATTCAATCATAAACTTATCATTGAAACTTACTAATTTATATATCTCCCTCCTCTCTCAATCATGCACTTAAAACTTACTAATTTATGTATCTCTGTCCTCTCTCTCAATCATGAACTTATCGTTCAATGTATCTCCCTCCTCTCTCAATCATCGTGCACTTGAAACTTACTAATTTATGTATCTCCATCTCTCTCTCAATCATGAACCTATGATTCAAACTTATGTATCTCCCTCCTCTCTCTCAATCATGCACGTATCATAGTGTACTTACAAATTTGTGTGATCTCCCTCTTCTGTTTCAATCATGCACATCGCATAAATTTGGGCCCACGAGTATGGTTTGGTTTGTTTTATCGTTTGTTCTGGTAGGTCCTTTATTTGGATGAATATGTGATAGACTTGTCACTCCTCATAGAGGGAAAGGATGATTGGATTATTCGATCTCTTACTCTGCAACATCGCCCTGCATTAAACGAAATGCAAGTTATCAATTCTCTCTCTCACTCACCTCACTTTTAAGCAAGCAGGCAGACTTTCCATTGCTGTTACCAAATCTGAATCTAGTAAAACAGCAGTGCGTGAAATACAAATGACACCGGGGAGCTCATTGCTTTCGACAGCCCATGCACTCTCTGGCACCGGAGCAGAACAATTGCTCCCGATCTCCACTTTGGATTTCGTCGGCACGCTGAGCTGGCTCATCTTCACGATGCCACTGCAAGTTTCTGGAAGAAAGGATCCTGATCGAGCGCAAAGTCCTTGATGATTGCTCGAGTGAGAATTTATCGCTTGGGGATCAAAACCTGGCTCTGTCCGAATCCTTCTTATCTCGGATCGAATTTCCGAATATAATATCACTGGAGCGAAAGGGTAGCATATAATAAAAAGAAACAACGCAGTAATCATACCTGCCCAATGAAGAGTGTGGAGTTTGACCATGATGACACAATGCACTTGACTGCAACTTTTTGTCGCTGGCTAATAGAGACAAAGACCAGAGCTGTCTACTACCATTTTGGCAACATGCCCACCACCAACAAAGCTGGTAGCAGCAGCTGCTGCAACAGTGCCAAGGGCCAAGCTGTTGCGATTGAAAATAAGCCAAGAGTCAACCAGCAGTAGGGACAGCCATGATAACCATCTTTAGCTGTTATTCGCTAATGCAAGCTATTATGTATCCATCTCTAGCTGCTATTCGGTAATGCAAGCTATTATGTATACTAGCATAGCCATAAATTTGTGGTTGGTGAACTCCAAAAGGACCAGAGAAATAGACAGTTTGCAAAACCTGAACAGTTGGGAAAGAGAAATAGACCAGAGGCAGAAGGAGTTGGCTGGAAGGAGGCAGTGTGTGCAGAACGTGGCTGGTGAAGGCCAAAGGTTTAGGTTGGTATAGAAAATGAAACCCTAATCACTCATACATGGCAATCAGCTGGCCACCATAGTAAATTTTAAATATGATTAAGTAAAAGTAAAAAAATAAACATGTAAACTGATGTTCCATTAATAGTGAGGAAGTTAGTGATTGAAATCACAACCATTGATTTATTGGGACTACTAAGAATATTCCATTTAATATTTAATCTTGTCCATACAAAACTGATTAAACACTAAAAACCGATTAAATATGCCCATAACCAATAAATATATTGACGTAATTAATTTTTATGATTTAAAAAATTAATATTTTTATTATGTATATAATTTTTTTATGAATGAAAAAAAAACCATATAATGATCTGGTGTAAGACCCCATTTAAATACGATGTAACAATAAAAGTGAATAAGCATGTGTATCATGTCCACTTTATTAAACCAATAAAAGATAAGGATAAGGATAGGAAGTGCACTTTAAATGTTATTTCTATATAGTATATCAGATCTTGGCTCATACAGGGAACACACTACTCTTAAAGACAATGATGAGGAAGGTTCTAGTAGAGTGGAACTAAGTTCATAAGGAATTTTTCTTCTAATTGGATGAAAAACAAATAGATATTTTCATCTTTGGTAGGAAGAAGGATTGCTTGCTTAACCCTAATTCTGATGAAGTTGAGCCATGGTCATACGAATGTAGTTGCTGGAGCCCCTTGTGGTTTTCCCTCTTAAAAGTCTTTAGTTTTTTATGTTCTGGTTTTGGTTTTGGTTTTTCCACCTCAAATGGTGCCTCAACACTTATGATAGTAATAATACTTCTAGGGGTCAATGGTTCAATAGTAGTGACAACAAATCTTATTTTGTAAAGGTAAACTCTCCAACTACTATATTGTGACTTGTTGGGTTTCCCAAGTAGCCGACCAACCACAATCTCTATGTAACTATTTTATTTTACAGTAATGAAAATTGCAAAAGGGATAATTTACAACAAAAAAAGAATATGTCGTTGAATTTCAGGAAAACATCCTCGGAAAATATCATCGGAAAAGAGTCATTTTGTAGAACGTTTAGACTACGACCTTTTAAAATGAACGAAGATTGTAATCATATACATAAACGAACAAGGATTTTAAGGGAAAAACATTGAATACCAAGAATGACTTGCTTACAGCAGTATGTTGGCCCATAGACAAGCCCTGCTTTATCAACCCATCAATATTAAAATTGGACATTGTTTAAGTGTTCTAAGTTTCAGTGTTTTTCACTAGAATTCATATAAATCTAGATGAAATCGTAATTTTCCATTGTTTAAATTGCATTTATGAATGCCTAAATGGATTTAGCGTGTTGAAAAACCCCTCGAGCACTAGAATTATATAGATTTAGCCACTCAAATCTATAGATTTAAATAAAAATATTACGTATCGGTTAAATATTATATTATTTTTTTTGACATAAACGGATATGTTTTATATTAGTGGAGTGGCAAAGCCACAAATTCAGTTACAAAATGCCCAATGTGTCTTCGGGCCTACTATCCTGAATACAATCTACCTTAAAACTAGACCTATTGACTGACTGAGCTCCCTTTCTGCTTAATATACTGCTTATTTAAAGCCTTGGCTGAGACAAATGCCAGAGTGCTTTGAGAGCTTGCTTACATTTACAGTTAACACAAAAGATTACTTCTCTTCTTCCTGGCTCCAATTGTTGTTCAGTTGGGCCATCTTAGCCTCCAGTTGTTCCATTCTTTCATCAAATTCTTGTTGAGGATTCTTCAGCTCTTTGTGAAGCTTGTCCAATTCCTCTGCAAAACCAATTTTAGTCAGGGTGATGTCCGACTCAAGTTGTTCCAGCCTTCATCCAGCTTCCACATCCAAATTTTCCAGGAAGTCTAACTGATGCTGAAGCATCTATTGCAGATTTGCAAGAGTTTTGTCCATCTCCTTCAGCCACTCTTCTGTGCTCATCGTCCCTTTGGATGAAGACGCCATCTTCCTACAAGCTCTCACCTTGCGCGCCTGGCGATGCTTACTCTGATTCCTTTCACTCTCGGAGTTCCTAAGCGTCCTGCAGATCGCTCCTTGGCTGGAATGGGAGGGGGCCGACCTCCCTTTATTTCTTTTTCGCTCCTGTCCATCATTACCTTTGGGATCTGGACGAGGTCGCGCGGATCCTGTGTCTACTTTAGATCTGGGTCCCCATTCCTCTTGGTACTTGGTCGAGCCTGCCTTCCAATCAAACCATCTGTCCCTAACTGCTTGCTTGATTTGTCCAGATCCTTTGTCCCTGCGTGATCCAACATTTGGATGAGAGTCCGTAGCCTGCGTGGGTTCATGGGATCTCCACTCTTTCCATTATGCCATTTACTGACAGCGCCCCTGCCTCCAATAACACGCCTTGGTTGGCTGCTTTTTTAGCACTTCGATTTTGATCCCTGAGCATGTGGTAGAATTGACAAGAATTCAATTTTCTTAATGTGAGCCGAATTTTATCAAGGAGATTGTTGAGTTTGATACTTTGAGTTTTGGATCTCTTGACCATGGCCTGTATAATGATTCTGGAATCACCTATTACTGTCAAGTCCGGGATTTTGAGTTTTACTGCCAATTGCACTCCTTGCCAGAGAGCCAATGCCTCAGCCCTGTTGTTGGTTTCTATACCAAGCCCAATGCGTCACCTTGTCTTGATTGGAATCTTCAATTGTGCCCCCTCCTCCGGCTAGTCCTGGGTTCCCTTTCGAGGTCCCATCAAAATGGAGGATAGGTGTTTTGATATTACTTTTCCAGTTGGCAAATTCCTTCCCGCTTCCCCTGATCTCCCATCTTTCTTGGTTTGGCTGACTTCGATGTGGGCTTCCTAATCCTGGGACGTTGAATTGAGCTATCCAACTCCTCCGATCTTCATCCATATTATGTAGCTTTACTGTGGAGCTGAGATTTGTAGCTAACTCCCCCAGCATTGCTTGAATTTTAGTGACCGTTCTAACTTCACTTAACTGGCTGTCTTTAAAAATTCTATGATTTCTTTCTAACCAGAGACTCCTGTTAAATATTATATTATTAATGTGGATATGTAACTTAATTGATAGGGAATGAGAGTAAGTTTCAAAGATACCCTTGGCATTCTCTATGCACAAAGTGCCGATTAGCATAATGAATGAAGGAAATTAAAAATAAATGAAGGGATTTTTATTTATTTTTAATTTGGTGCAAATGTCTACTTACACATCAAAATGTTTAACAAACACCACACAATTACAACACCATAAAATTAATAATGAAAAAAAGCACATTGACTATTTTAGATTATTTATTCAAACCAATGTTTACTGCCCTTAAATTTATTGTTAGTCCATGCCTTTGGGTTGGACATTATAGTAATTGATTTTTTTCGAACAAAATCCAATGGAATCTCACTCTTTTAACCCAAAATTTCATAAAATTCATACAATTTAGTTGGAAATTTCATCCAATTTAATCTAAGTTTTCAGTTTCCCCTCTTATTTGGTAGAAGATATCTTAGCTTATCTTGCTTTAAGAGAACACATGTAATTATTGTTTTCTCCCAAATGAAGTAATGGTAGAAAAAAATATATCATTATTTCTTCACATTAAATGTTTGTGAAGATGCATAGTTCATAGCCCCTATGGCATTTGTTATTTTTGTTATTTTTTTATTTGATGCTACCACCTAAATCAACATGAAAACCTACACCATTGCTTTCTTTGCCACAGTCCTTTGACACTCTTACCACGACCCCATCCCCTCCTTTCGTCATTTCCTTTTATCCATGTACGTAGTCCATTTACTATGATCAGTAGACATTCTTCCATCCTTCCTTTAATCTTTGTACATACTCTTCAGTCCACTTACATCGCATGTAGTTGGCTTTCAGGACACTCTCCTTGCTTCGACCTATGTTAACATGTTGGCCTTCTCTATCTGTATCTGGCCCGGTTTCTTTTCAAGAATTTGTGGCTCGTGGAGTTTCAGTAGGAATCACTCTCACCAAGAAGACACCATGGTAATGTGTACTTGACTTCTACAAGATCTACAAGGTCAGTCAAATAAAGGACATAATTTGTTTTCCTTCTCAGTAAATTTCTTTCCTATGAAATTTTTTTCCCCATTTCCAGGTTTACAAATTTGGTGATTGTCAACTAAAATCAAGTAGAAAATGGAAATTTGCATTGTATTACTTAATTTTTCGTTTTATCTGGCTAAATCAATGGAATATATTTATATACAGAAAGACAATGGCTTAGTATACCCTTTCTAGGCTAACAATAATGACATTTATTATAGGCTTAACAATATTTTTATAAATATATCTATGCACTTCAACAAATAAATGAAACTCTTACTGCAAGGAGAAGGAAAGTATTGTTCATTAATTGGGTTGGTTGTCATTGATGTCAACCCTTGAAGCAAGTTTGGTACAAAATTCCAGTAGCCCCAACAATGTGGTGAAACAACCTAAGTTAGTTTGAGGAATAATGTAATGGAGATTAGTGAATTTGCAAGTGAGACTATTCTATATGGATAATACATGTCGTTTCATTTTCAGTGATATGTGGTACGTCACCTAGTTCCTAATGGTTGAGGAGATATGGCTTAGTGAAGTTGGAGAACCCTCATGAGTTATCTAGAAGCCTCTAGAAGGTCAAAGAAGTCAATTTATTATAGAATCTCCTACAATACGTTTATTAGTCAAAGTGGTTGTAACTAGGAGTTAATCATGAGTTAATTTTTTGCACAAAGAAAATAATTAAAAGTAAATTAGTTGCAACTAGAAGTGGTAAGATGATCTGAAATCGATGCTTAGTACTTTACACCTTGACTTCGATTTTTACAAGATCTTTTCTGAAAATGAATGTGAATATATAAGCAGTAAAAACTTAAAGAATGAAGTGAGCTAGAAGAAAACACAAAGAATCAAACCATCAATAGAACACCCAAAGTTTATAACGGAGTTCAGCACAATTTTCCTACGTCTCCAAGCCTTTGTCTTCAATGGGGGATGCTTCTCTATTAAAATTCAATGATTAAAATATGCATCAAAATTACACCATTTAGGTATCTGACTGACTCAACTATATTTTTCTCTGTCTCAGGAACCTGATGCAACAAAATACACCGAAAAAGGTGGAGTAAAACTCCCGGAAATTGTCTCCAAATCTTAGCTACTCTTCTAGCTTCACTGAATAAGACAACTTGGTCTTCACAAATTCTTCTTCAATTTTTTCCAAGTTGCTTCCTTAAAACACCACAATGGCTTGATTTATATAGCCATGAGGTAGAGGTCTCAAATCCCAACAACCCACCTCTTGTGGCACTCAATTTGGGCCAATATCCACCAAGATATGGCCAAAAATCTATTACAATCAACATAAAATACTAAAAAAAAACATTTTCTAAGGTTTAATAGCTACATGGGAAAAAATATGTGTTTCAGCCCCCTTTCTTCGGGCCCTTGGTCCCATGGAGTGCCATGTGGCCTTGCGCTAGCCCCCACCAACCGGGGCTTATCCAAAAAAATCCACCAACCTCCAACTTAAATATATGTTGTGCCACTTGTATTAGAAAGGAACACGGTCGCCCTAGTGGCTAGCCCATAGTTGTTAGTCCATTGCCTATCCCGGAGGTCAAGGGTTCGAGTCCTCCAGAGACGGAAACCAATTTTTATCCAAGCCTCTTTGGCCTTATCCGGGGTGCCACAAGGCGCCCTATGATTGGGTCACGTGTCACCCTGTGATTGGTTCGTACTACTGACGCATCAGTCCAGTTACCACATAGTTAGCACTTCTATGTCACTACCATACCTGCCACGTGTCTCAACCGAATGATGCCACCTGTTTCCACATCATCGTCCATACAATCCACGTGTCCTCGTTTGAGCCTTCCATGAGTCATCCATACAGCTACATCATCATTTGTACCCTACCACGTGTCCACATCTCTGGCTGCCACATCATATCCATTCAACCACATGTCACGCTATCACTGGGCCCACTTGGATCGTACTTCCTTGTCACCTGCCACGTGTCACTTTCATATAGTGCCACATGTCAAATTTTTATAGGTCCAAATCAACCCCTGAAAATGCCAAATCTCGCTGCCATGTGGCACATCCTAGTGCTTCCACCTGTCGTTCTGACTTCATCATGACATCATGATGATGTCATCTACCACCTATCATGCTAACATACTACTAATGTCAATAGTACAGATTGTTGACTTTGACTTTTATTTTTTTTCTAGTTTGACCCGAACTCCAGATCGCGATAACTTCGCCATACAGAGTCCATTTTCAAAAAAAAAAATATAATGTCGAAATCGACACGATGAGCCTTAGGAAATGGCGTTGGTTTCGTCTGAATCCGAGAACTTCGAATTTCTAGCCTTTCTGGATCCATTTGGATCATGAGATTACTATTGTGGATAAAGTGGTTGTACGTGGGAAAAGTGGTTAGAAGTGGGTTATCCCTAAAAGAAGGAAGTTGGGTAAAATAATTAGAAGGTAACCCCTAGAGGAAGGTACTTGGAGAGTATAAATAAGAGAGCAAGGGTCTCTTATTAGATTCTATTGAGCACACTGAATATCTATTATTTTGTGGAAGGTTTATTGCAATTACACATTGATACATTTGAAGTTACACAAGTCTGAGGTAGCAAAGGAGGTTTGACGATGAAAATCTCAAAGTTTCATAAAAACCCTAGTTTCTGAGGTGTACGTGGGTTGTAGTGGAGGAAGGCGCATACATTCATGAGCTATAGTGGAGGAAAGCACGTACATACACGGGCTGTAGAAGATGAATTCGTGTACATATGAAAAGATCATGAAAACTTGAGTAGATGTGGGTGACATGTCTCTAGAGTCTAAAAGCAAGTTCCTAGGTTAGCATTCTACAATGATCAGGTACAACACATCAATCTACAGGTTCAAAAGGTATGTCATATTCTTATGTGTAGTTGGATATTGTTGTCTACATGAGATATGGTTATGGGAGATTGAGGATTTTTCCTAGAGAGGTTGTTGGTTGTATGACACTTATTGCATGAGCTAGATCTATAGAAATACAATGTTAGTATGTCTGGTATTTATCATTGGTACATCTTGTTGGGTTGAGTGTTGATGCATATCTTGTATTTCTTGGTACATGGTTAAGGGATTTTTGTTGTGAGATGTTTTTGAAGTTGTTGGTTTAGTTTGAGGCTGCATATCAGTGAGGGTTTGGTGTATAGTCCATGTGAGGGTCTATTACACATGATTATGATTGTATACACATGTATGGAACATGACTAGATAGACGTAGATCCATATGGTTTGAGTGATATTCTTGTGATATTGGGTATGAGATCTATGTTATCAGATATGATATATTGAGGATATTATTAGTATAGGTTATTAGTATATGTTGCTACAGGTTATTTCTACATGTTGATTACAATTATTGGTACATGTTGACTACATGTTGTTGGCATAGGTTTATAGTGGTATATTTCACAGTGATAGTCTGACAATGGCTTCATCAGTTACTTGACACTTATATTTTAGGGTAGTTGAATAGGGAAATGATAGGTGGTTGTATCCACCTTTCGATTGTATCCGGAGAACATAAAGGGTTATAGAATCCTTCTGGTTGTAGCCATAAAATTGGTGAGTTAGAGCTTCCCTCATATTGTGGCCTAAAAATATAGGGGGTTGGAGCCTCCTTCTAGTTGTAGCTGGAGAAAAAAGGAATTCGGTGCTTCCAATGAATGTAATTCTTAAATACATATAAGAAAACACATTCTGTGGTTTTCTCCCGCAATGGGTTTCCATGTAAAAATACTGGTGTAATGTGTATGTGTATGATTGCTCATTGTTCATGGTTTATTTATTCTGCACTTGTTGAACGGTATTGGTAAATTGATCATAAAGATAAAAAAACACTTATATATTATGGTTAAAAAGAATTAAAATCTCTATTATTGATTCACCCCCCTCTCAATAATCTGACAATTGGTATCAGAGTAGGTCCTTCAAGAGACAATTTAACCACTGGAAGGAGATCATGGATTACTCTAATATTGGGATACCAGAGTTTAATGTGGAAGATTATGCATTATGGAGTAGAAGAATGAAGACACACATACATGCACTAGGATTTGATGTTTGACAATCAATGGTAGATGGATACAAAGCACCAACCGTTCCTCCAATAGTTAAAGACAAAAAGAAACTTGAAGAAAATAATTCAAGAGCTACAAGTGCACTCCTGAATGGTACGTCTAAATTAATATACACCAAATTTATGTATTTTGATTCTACAAAGGACATCTATATTAAGTTGAAGAATGTATACGAAGGAGATGGTAAAGTATAAGAAGCTAAACTTCAATTTTTCAGAGAAAAATTCGAAGTTTAGCTTATACCCAAGGAATGTGCCCTCTTCACTGCTCATAGTCCCTTATGTTGTACCATTTCTTTATCAAGGTCCCTAGTGCACTCAGTTGGACAATAAATCTCATCTGGGGACCCTCATGAACTCTCAACTCTCCAAGGATTTTTCATAGTAGCATTCACAAGGCTCTTGAGTCATTTCCTCAACAAGAAAATGCACTACAGGCTTGCATCCCATTTTTACATGAACATGGGCCTCTTTCTCAACATAAAACAAATCCAAACAATGGCTACCTTCAGTATACCATGGTTGGTTCTATTTCCAACCCTATGCTCTTCCTTTGCTACCCGAAATATGCATGTAAAAATTGTTCTTCATCCAAAAACGTGATTGTTCAAAAAATTTCCCCTTGGCCATATGATTTTCATGCCTTTGTTTTCTTGGTTGACTTGACTTACACTCTTCCCCATGTTGATTGTACTCATGCACATGCTCTCCAATAACTATGGGATATGAATCCTGACACCCACCCTCTTATAGAAGTTAAATGGTTTTCTTTCAGCACACTCCACATCAAATTAGAAGGTTATATAAAATGATAATAATTTAGGAATGTGGGATGGATTAATACCCATGAATAATTCCATCTTGGACCCCTCTGTCTTTGGAATCATATCCTCCCATTGTTTTCATCATTCTCGCATCGCAACCAATGATTGTTATTTTTACTAATTATTTCAATGTACATAATATACAATTCGCCCCCCCAACCATATTAATCAATATGGGATATTTTTCCTAACCATATCGGCTCACCATCCTAATTCATGTTTATGCAATTGCGTTACAATTTGTGGGGATTAAAATTGAGGATGTTAGACACTTCACAATACAATTCATAGTAAATGTTTCAAAAGGATAAGAATGGATTAGCAGTTTAGGGAAATGACAAGGCTATGCAAGAGTTAAACCACAACATGAGATAATTGCTTGATCTCTACCTGAAATTGAATCTTTACCCACAAAATTTGTTCTTCTTTCTCTTGTAGTTCATGGATTTCCTTCCCTCTTCTCTTCTTTGTGCATATCTACCAGTAGCAGAGGGGGCACATCTACCAACAATAATTGTGGCATATCTACCAGTAGAAATGATGGTGTCTTCTCTTCTCCGGGCATCTTCTTGTGGCATATCTACCAACATCAACAATAGTGGTGGAAACTACTCGAAATAGGGACTGTTCTTAGACAATAATCATATTGAATTAAGTAAATATGATGAAGTAGATATTAAGGTAGGAAAGGAAGATGGATTTGGAAGGGGATGTGATTCAAAATTCTCAGTAAAGGCACAACGTTGGTTGCAATTGTAAGCCAGACAATTCAGTATAATTGATTCATTGTTATACATTTTTATTTTTATGGTTCCAATAGTGTATATAGTGAACTTCTAAGAATAAAACTAGCTCACTAAATTCATGGCACTTAACATATATAAACAACGTTTGGAACCACAAAATGTAACTTTGAAGACATAGATTATATCCCTCAAATGAAATCATGCACCATACAGTATAACACACACTACTATATATTCAAGTTTCACCGTACATCTTAGACTAGTGAAATAAATGGTGATAATTAATATATGAAGTACAATATGTGTTGTGTATAAAATGTATTTGACCATGATTATAACTCCAATTTCATCGATTTGCAATATGTGAGAGTATAATATAAAGGTAGGCGAAGTCAATTCATTGGTCGTGTAAATGGAAGAAGAATCAGAAATAATATGCGAAGAAAGAAAGAAGACTTCCACACCCCTCCATTGTACATTTTGATTATTTTTCTCCCTCTTCTTCATTGTGATTCATTCATCCGTAACTCCCCACACACAAAGTTGAGCACTCAAATCAATTATTTGCAATCCAAAATCCCTCTCTTGCACATAATCAAACCATGGCTCACATGCTTCCTTAAAAAAATATTACATGGAGTTTGTTCTTTCTCGGAGAAGCTCATAGGTATAGCATAGTGTAAATAGCTTGAGTAAATTGTTCATTGGTTTTTTCATTTATACTCTCTATGGAAAGGAAGCTTAGCAATGAAGGTAGAGTAGAGTTTACAACATGGCCACAATGAATATATTGTATCCCAAATCTCAAGCCATGGAGGTGTTAAAGAAACAATAAGAAGGAGAGCATGCATTGAGATACTTTTGCAAGATTTGCAACAAGAGATTTGTCTCAAGAAGAGATTTTGGTGGTCGCATGAGAGCTCATGCCCCCATCTCCATCACTACAGACATGCTCACTCAAACTAAATTCCAGAAGAGCAAGAGACCCAGAGCTTCATATCACAAATCAGTGGAGGGAAAGGAGAAGGATGAAGAGGGATTGGGTATGAATGGGAGTAATATAATGTATACTCTGCGAAAGATGAAAATTAAGGCGTTTTGTTTTAAATAAAAACAAACTAAACTAAGCACCCTAAAAAATGTGTGGCAATCAAATAAGAAAAAAATATTGGTGAGCAACTTAGGAAGTATTTCCACACATACATATGAAGCTAGGTAGACTAACTCGTTCACTGCAGGAGTAGCCCTAGTTAAGGTTCTGTACAGAATGGAGTAGAAGATGACCTTGAAGTGGCTAGTTGTAGTGACCAAGCCCCCAATAAGGCTACAACTAGAGAAATGTGTGCAAATCCTTCGGATTATTCATAAAAACTAAGAAAAATTGCAACGTGTCTCTTCTCTCAAGTATAAAAACATTACATAGTTACCTTTTGTTGTAGTACTATTTACAACAATGAGGATTTTCTCAAGGATGCTTTCAACCTAAACCTATTGGCTACTAAATTCAACCTTATGGTCTTTGGTTTTCTCAGGATCTCTACTGGTAGAGGTGGAGGAGCAGGAGCAACACCAACACCAACTCATGGATGAGCTAGTGCAGTGGTGTTGGAGGTGGAGGAGAAACATTGGCATCAACTAAATGTTGGCATTGGATTTAACTCTATATAGTTTTAGATTCCTACCCCATGTTTGCATGAAAGCATCCTTCCAGGAATGTTCATGCGAACATGTGACAATTTTCATGACAACCTCTAGGAATGTTCAAGTGAACATGTGGCAATTTTCATGAGAGTCTTTGTTGATGCAATGAATATATGGAATGCAGAGAGGCATCGACTATAGAGACATGATACCTCGATTGCAAATGATACCTTGATGACAGAGACGTGATCCCTCAATTCCAGACAATGGCCAATGTAAATTTAGATTAATAAAATTAATTTTAGAGATTGACTAATATAAAAAAGAATTGAAAACATACTAGGGTAATTATGTCTTGTCAAAGGTACTTATACCAATAAAAAAATAAATTTTACGAAAACAAAAAAACATATTTTTAATATTTCAAAAAAATAATAAAAAAAAAATAAGAAAACTTTGGTTAAAATATAAATCAAAAAATATTTTTTTATGAAAATAAATACAATGTACCAACCTTCTCTCTTTTTTCTATCACTAGTGATCCTTTGGTGACCTTCCACACCTTATCTGTAAATATGGATATACAACCTTCACTTTCCAACTTCCTTGTTGAAATTATATTTTTCCTTAGATCTAGAACATGTCTTACCTATTTCAAAAACCTTTTCATTCCTTTTCTTTATTTTTACCTTTCTTATTCCAACAATTTTGCATGGTGCATTATCACCCAAATGAACCTATCCAAAATCACCTTGAACATAATCTAGAAAATGTTTCCTACAGGGTGTGGCATGAAATGAAGCCCCTGAATCTACTACCCAAGACTCATAAATATTGTCTATAGAAAGAATCAAATCATATTATAACACATCACATGTTACATTTGCTTCCTGATTTTTCTCATGTTGTCCATCTCTTTGTTTCTTTAGAGATCTGCATTCTTTTTTTAGATGTCATTTCTTCCCAAAACTCCAACACTCTATATTTCCCTGTCTGGATTTGGATCTTCCCTTCCTAGAATTCTCGTGGTTCCTTGATCCATTTCCTCTATCCTTTTGTCTTCCCATATTCTCCATGTTTAATGCATTACCTGATGTCTCACCTGTGCTTTTCCGTCGCATTTCCTCATTAAGGATAACACCACCAACATCATCAAGTTTTAAAGTGCTTGAACCAGAGACATATTTACTTACATCCATGACCAAGTTGTTCCAAATTTCTAGCAATGAGCACAAGATTAGAATATCCCTTATGTAACATCCCCGACCATCCAAAGACCGGGTAATTCTACCATGCAGAATTTACAGCTTATATAAAATATATGCATTTTAATGAACTTAAAATAGCTAACATAGAGTTATTGTTATCATACATAATTAAATAGAATTAAGAGCAATTCATACAAGCAACGAAATACATGAAGAAATAAAACATCACAACAACATGCGTAAAATACATAATTAAACACATAATGATACTTATCTTTTATCTGGAGTAAATCCACCAATTGCGTGCAGACCTTCCACGAACCTCCCAGTCTTAGACCGCACTGCTCATCATTATCAGCAGTAGGTGACCCCTAAGCTGGGACTAAACTCCACCAAGCAAGGTAATTCTAGGCTTGCAAGGACAATAAGGAAATTCCACAAAGAAACAAGAAGGATCTTTTATCCCAGTAGCCACTTATGCCCACAACACACAGACCCTCATTCCCCACACACCTGCTTCACCCCAGGAGGATACACCTTCACTAATACAAGTCCATCGGCCAGTACACCTCCCTTACCTTGGGCTTCAACAATAGGCTTGACCAGAAGTCTTGGAGTATTGTGGCTGCTACGAGACTCCCTTCTAGGAGAACTCACCTCCCAGCAGTCTCTCTCATGTAGGAGAGATGCTCACAGGTCTAATAACTATCCTTCGACTCAACTACATCTGGGTACAGTTGACAACAAAAACAATAGTGATAGAAACAACAACAGAGAAAAATGGGTATGGACACCCGAAAAGGAAACATCCTAACTCTAAGTCATAACACGGCTCAGGAAACTACAATTGCGTTAGGCTTCACAGGAAACAACACAGGACAAATTTCCCATTTCTGGTTTCATAGGTGTGAGAGGTATGTCGAGGTCAGCAAATACAGAAGCAATAATGGTTCACATACAGGAAGGGAGAATGGAAGGATGACAAACCTTCCCATGAGAGTTTCCTTCACTGTGCGCGGGTATGTAGATGCAAACATAGAGGCAAGAACGGTTCAGACAGAGTATGACCCGTGAACTCAGACGGAGGATGGCAGAAAAATGACTCGTGAACCCCCAACACAGATGATGCTTCATCTTTTAACTGCATGAGCCTAGGTAAACACTTGTCTTCCTGGAGCTACATGCGCTCCATTTAGCTTACGTCCCCAGCCACTAGGAACTTAGGATAACAAAAACATATAATATTCACTTTAGTCTTTAAGAAATAATATCAAAATATTATTCCTCTAGAGGTAAGTCTCCTAACTTAACCCCTAGGCCTAAATACTTAGCCCCCCTTCCTTACCCTACCTAGTGGAGCTTAGTCCCCCGTAAATATTCTTTGTAGAGGGTCTAAATGCACAGTGTTTATATTTTTATTAATGATTTGCATAATTACATATACAAACAAAATATGAGTCTCTTGGCCTTGGAATCTGGCTCACCATCCTAATAACACATAAGTATTTCAGCTTACAACCACTTGGCTCACCAGCCTATAACAAAAAATTACAATTTAGAAGGGGCTTGGTCTTGGGATATTACAATCCCCTCCCCTTATTTTTTCACTATCCTCAATGCAACTTATTTACAAAACAACAACAAGATTTTAAAAAATGCGGGTACTCTGCCCGCATAACAAGTCCTATGGCTCAATTCCAGAGCTGCTTGCTTTTCTGGTCTAGTATATGCAACTGATGCACCTGCAAGGCGCCTTCTTGTTCCACCTGAATCACATTCCAATCGATTATATGATTAGCATTAGGTATATATTTCTTAAGAAATGAAATATGAAACACATTATGTATAGTCATGGATACAGACAATGCAAGCATATATGCAACTGGTCCAATCCTTTCTAGGATTTCAAATGGACCACAAAATCTGGCTACCAACTTGGAACAGTTTCCCAACTTTAGGGAACTTTTGTTAGCTTTTACTTTTAGAATAACATGATCACCAACTTTGAGCTCTCTGTGGATCTTGTTCTTATCAGGATAACTCTTCTGCCTTTCTTGGGAAAATTTCAAATTCTTCTTAATCTTCAACATTTGTTCTTCCATTTCCTTGAGCAACTCTGGCCCAACCATTTCTCTATCAGCTGGATTATCCCAACTTATTAGAGTGTTTCACTTTCTGCCATAAAGTGCTTCAAATGGGCTAATATTCAACGATGCTTGATACCCATTATTGTAGGCAAATTATACCAAGTGTAGGTAGTCTTCCCATTTAGATGGTTTGTCCATCACATACATCCTTAGCATATCTTTTATCACTTGGTTCACCCTCTCTGTCTACCCATCGAACTCAGGATGATAAGCAATGTTGAAGTTCAGATTTGTTTTGAATCCTTTGGAAAAACCCTTCCAGAACTTTGAGGTAAATTTCAGATCCCTGTCAGACACAATTGTCTTGGGAATACTGTGCAATCATGTTATTTCCCCCATAAAAATATCAGCAACATTAGCTTCCTTGTGAGTAGTCTTCAATGGAATAAAATGGGCAGCTTTCGTAAGCTTGTACACCACCACCATGATTGAATTATGTTGCTTTCCTGTTCTGGGCAATCTTGTGATGAAGTCCATTGTCACCACTTCTCACTTCAACTCAGGTATGGGTAAAGGTTCCAGCAACCCTCCTAGGTGCCTGTGCTCAGCTTTAACCTTCTGGCACTCCATACATCTGGCGATGTATTCAACAATCTATTTCTTCATGCCTAGACAAAAGTAATGGCTCTTGAATGATGCCACATTTTTTTGATATCCAGGGTGCCTTAGATAAGAAACATTATGCATCTCATTGAAAATCATAAGTTTCAAGTCTTGGACATTAGGTACACAAGTTATGTTCTTGTACAAAATTATTCCATCAGTCTCTAATTTATAATTCTCCACTTTTTGTGGCATCTTACCTTGATGTAGCTTTGCTACCAAATCCCTGTATTGCAAATCTGTATTTGTAGCCTCCAAAATTCTACTTTTAATATTAGTTCGGTACATGCTAATGACTGTAGAATGTAATTCATGCACTCTCCTGTTGAGTGCATCAACCTATTTGTTTTCCTTTCCTTTGATATGCTTGATATCAAAGTCATACTCACAAAGAAACTCCAACCACCTACTCTATCTAGCATTCAATGTTGGTTGATTAAACAAATGTTTCAGACCGTTATGGTCTGTCCTCAGTTCGAACCTCCTTCCCATGAAGTAATTCATCCATTTCTTTAGAGCGTGTACTATGGATTCCAACTCCAAATCATGAGTTGCATAGTTCCTTTCGTTCTCTTCAAAATTTATGGATTCATAATAGATTGCGAATCCATTCTGACTGAGGAATCCTCCAAGTCCTTCTTTACATGCATATGTACACACTACAAAGTCTTCATTTGGATCTTCAATCCTTAGGATTGGAGCACTGGTTAACATTTGCTTCAATTGTTGGAAGCTTCTCTCACAATCTTCTGTCCACTGAAACTTCTTCTCCTTCCTTTGCAAGGAAGTGATAGGGTGAGATATCCTCGAGAACCCTGTGATAAGCCTTCTGTAATAACCATATAGACCCATAAATGATATGACTTCCATCACGTTCTTTGGTGCTGACCATTCTCTGATGGCCTCAATCTTCTTGGGATCTACAACTATACCATCCTTCGAAATAATATCCCCCAAGTAATGGATCTGCTCCTGATAAAACGAGCACTTGCTCAATTTGGCATACAAATGGTGCTCTCTTAGCACTTGAAGCACCATCCTCAGATGATTTTCATGCTCTTCCTCCAAATTGGAATACACCAGGATGTCATCTAAAAAGACTATGACAAACTTGTCTAGATATTCCCCAAATTCACCCTTCATCAGGCACATAAAAACAACGCATGCGTTCGATAGCCCAAATGGAACCACTATGAACTCATAATGACCATACCTTGTTCTAAAGGCGTTCTTTTTTATGTATTCATCCTTTATCCTTACCTGGTGATATCTCAACCTTGGATCTATCTTCAAAAATACCTTCGCATCCTTCAATTGATCGAAGAGATCATCAATCCTCGACAGAGGATATTTGTTATTTACAGTTACATTGTTCAATTGTCTGAAATCAATACACAATCTCAATGTCTCATCCTTATTCTTCATGAATAGGACCGAGGCACCCCAAGGTGACACGCTTGGGCATATATACCCCTTCTTCAGAAGCTATTCAAGCTGCAATTGCATATATTTCAGCTTTGGCGTACTCATTTTGTAAGGAACTTTCGACACTGGAGATGCTCCAGGTTTCAAGTTTACAGAGAAGTCAATATCTCTCGTCGGGGGTAGTTCGGGTACCTCCTGAAATACATCTTCAAACTCCTTTAGTACCACATGATCTCCAATATTTGAGACCTCATCCTTATATTCTTCCTCCACATGGGCTACAAATAATTGATAGCCTTTCCTGTCGCACTTCTTCAGCTACATTTCTGAGATTTCTTTGATAGAAACAACTCTGGGAATTCCTTGGATTGTTCTTCAATTCCCTTCCTTATCCAAGCAAGTGAATGCCTTGTTACAACAGTCCAAGATGGAATGGTGTTAGTCCAACCAGTCCATCCCAATTAGACAGTCATAAGAACCTAAAGGCAGAATCTTCAATTCAACCTTTGTGCTCATTCCATTCATGTCCACTGGACATGACTTAACTAAATCAATGACTTTTCTCTTGGTTCCTTTAGCCGCACTAACCAAGACTTTTCATGTTTGCTTCTCGACAATTGCAAATTTTCCACCATTCTAGGATCTATATAATTATGGCTATCCCCTAGATCAATTAAAATAGTAAAGGCATGGTTGTTGATCATACCTTCCACTTCAATCATGTGTGACTGATATTCTCCTTGCTTGTTGTTCGGGGTTGCATAGATCCTTGGTATTATACTCCCCATGTCCTCCATTGTTTCTACCTGCTAAACATTGTGGACAGATCTCACTTTGTCATTTCTGTGGGCACAATATCTATACCTATGATTTCCTTTACAGCCCCAACACTCCATCGGTGGTTGTCTTAGCATTTTCCCACCCACTTCATCCTTCCTGGGCTCTCTAAAAGATGTTTGTCCTTGATGAATGTTGCTGAAAAATGGTGGTTTGTTTCCATTTTTCCTCTACTCCCTCTTAAACTTTTTCTTGTCTTCCCAAGATTTTTTGAAAGGAGACTTTTCTTTTTGCTGATCATATAAGCATTTTTCTCTCCTTAAAGTTTCTTCCATAGTATTTGGGTCATCATGTTGGATCTTGTCACTGATGGAAGATGGTAGCTCACTCAAATATCTTTGAATTTTGACAGTCTCATCCTTGATGAAAGGAACATACTTCAACAATTCCAAAAACCTTCGTTCATACTCATCAATCGTCATGCTACCCAGCTTGAGTTCAAAGAAATCTTTCTTCTTTCTGTCATAGTACCTCTTAGTTGAGTACTTCTTTTCAAAATGCTTCTTGAACTCTCTCCAAGTAACATTCTTCTCTCTGACGTGTTGTACTTGCACAAGTTGCTCCCACCATACATATGCCTTTCCTTTAAGTTGGTAAATGGAAATTCTTCCCTCTGTATGAGAAGAATAGTTCTGCAGTTGGAAATATTTCCTCATCCCAGTAGCCAAGTCTCATCATCTTCATCTTTCTGGTGTTCTTTGTCAAAAGTAGGAGGTTTAATCTTGTTCATTTCACCCTTCAGTTCATCCACTCCAGATCTACTCTGTTTTCTGGTAGGAGATGGGCTTGAACTACTGTGTGCCTCCTTATTGGAATGTTTTGGGGAGTGACGATGATGCCTGCTAAATATTCTTGATCTTCTTTTCCTCTCAAGGTTCTTGCGACTCCCTATTTTTCTTGAGTCACTCTCCTTATCCAACTTCCTTTCGATTCTTTCCAGACTCTGCATCAACTTTAAGTTTAATTTTCCTTGTTGATCCCTGGATTTCATGAGCTTTCTGTTATCAACTCGGTGAACCTGGGCGTCTTTCTACAATCGTTCAATGATTTGCATCATATGTTATTCCTTGTCCATCTCTCCTCTGTGCCCATTGGAGTTCGATTCTTCCCCTCCTAAATGGACATCCATTCCTTTTACTTCATTGTCTGAACTGGAAGCATGATGCGCCTCTTCCATTTATTTGCACTCAGTGGAAACTCTATTCGGTTCAAGAACTTGTTAAACTTCTGCAAACACAATGTGAAGACAACTAGAATATACAGGTCATCATTTCTTAACAAATTCCACAACATTTATAAAAAAAATTGATTCAAGAAAATGTTCAGTTTCCATTCTATGTGATTCTCATTCAATCAAGAATCCCCGCAGATTTCTTCTTTCGAAGTTTTGCTCTGCTAAGTTTTCGGGTACTAGTCCATTTCTCTCAGTCCCCAACCCACGCAACCATGGGTCATGACCAAGCGCTAGATCAATAAGCGCTTACTTGGGCCTTCGGCCTTCGACTTCAGAAGATTTTCAAAGCACAAAACAATGATCACTCAGAGTTTCGAGTTACCGAACTCACATAGTAGGGAGGATCAACGGTCCACGTCTACCTTGCATCCAACGGCTCACACTCGTTGTGGAATCTCAGGCGTCTGAGTTTCGGGACTTTGGGACTTCGAAAGATTTCACATCTGCACACCCCAAACCATTAATCTCCGAACACTCCCACGTCACCTTAGGTGACGTCATTACGTTACATCACTTAACATTTTCCCAATTGCAGGGGAAAGTAACGGTGGTTTGGAGTAACCCGTCTTTCATCCTGCAATTCTTCTAATGCTGACACGTAACCCCTGAATGAAACCATGGTTTGGATTGTTGGACCGCCTTGGATAATTAACTTTTGTGCAACTTGGTCCCCCGCAATGCCTTATGGCCATTAATCTTAATGTATTGTGATCAACGCTAGTGTGGGTCCTCCGACCTTTAACTACGTTATGTAACCTAGGGCCCCAGTAACCTTTCTCATACAAGATGTCATATGGCGGAATAATAGCAGTTGATAGGTGGCCCACGCGTTATGTTCCAAATGCCATTTCAATATTCCATGGGTTCGAAACCTATTGACACATAGCACACATCCCATGTGTCCACACCACCTCCAGATGACGCCATCATAACTCACCACTTCACCTCTTCGGACTTCAGACTCCAGGAGTTTCAACTCCTCTACGCTTTCTTTTTCTCAGGGAGCTTTCCCCCGGAATTCACGATCTACCGATGCGTGTCCTTCACAACGGACAACTGCGATCTACTTCGGGACTTCGGAAGTTTGTCACACTCCACACTTGAAGTCCTCCGAAGTGACCTTCCTTTGTTTACCTGGACACAGATCTAACGGTCCAAACTCCTTTCAACAACATATCTGACGATTGTTTTCACTCCTCCTCCCAAGCTTCCTTTCTTGAAACCATTTCTCCTTAGAGGGTTTCTTCAACACTTAGTCGACTTTTGGATCTGTGCACTCTTTGCATCAGATCTTCACTTCCCTTCACGAGAAAAATCACTCTATTTCTCCTGAGCTTTTTGAGTCAAAGACTCTAACAATGCACTCCTTGCACTCAGGGACACTCTAAACCTTGAATTTTGTCCCTTTGAACAAAAATTCACTTTGAAATCCTTGTCTCATTAACCACTAAAATGGCCCATCGAGGTTCAGTGCTGTAACGATGCTCTGATACCATATTGTAACATCCTCGACCATCCAAAGATCGAGTAATGCTACCATGTAGAATTTACAACTTACATAAAATATATCCATTTTAATGAACTCAACACAACTAACATAGAGTTACTACTATCATACTGAATTAAATAGAATAAAGATAAATTGATACAAGAAACAAAATACATGAAGAAATACAACATCACAACAACATGCATAAAATACATAATTAAACACATAATGATACTCATCTTTTATCTGGAGTAAATCCACCAACTGTGTTCAGAGCTTCCACGAACCTCCCAACCTTAGACTACACCGCTCATCATTCTTAGCAGTAGGTGACCCCCGAGCTGAGACTAAACTCCACCGGGCAAGGTAATTCTAGACGTGGCAAGGACAATAAGGAAGTTGCGCAAAGAAACAAGAAGGATCTTTTATCCTAGGAGCCACTTATGCCCACAACACACAAAACCTCATTCCCCACACACCTTCTCCACCCCAGGAGGACACACCTTCACTAATATAAGTCCATCGGCCAATACACCTCCCTTACCTTGGGCTTCAGCAACATGCTAGACCATAAGTCTCAGAGTACTGTGGCTTCTACGGGACTCCCTTCAAGGAGAACTCACTTCCCAACATACTCTCTCACCTGGGAGAGCTGCTCACAAGTATGATAACCAACCTTCAACTCAACTACATTCGGGTATGGTTGACAACAACAAAAACAGTAATAGAAACAACAACAATGAAAAACAGGTATGGACACCCAAAAAGGAAACAACCTAACGCTAAGTCATAACACAACTCAAGAAACTATAATTGCGTCAGGCTTCACAAGAAACAACATAGGATGACTTTCTCGTTTCTAGTTTTAGAGGTGCGAGAGGTATGCCGAGGTCATACAATGCAGAGGCAAGAATGGTTCACATACAAGGAGGGAGAATGGAAGTACTACCAACCTTCCCGTGAGGGTTTCCTTCATTGTGAGTGGGTATGAAAATGCAAACAAAGAGGCAAGAACGGTTCAGACAGAGTACGACCCACAAACTCAAATAGAGGATGGAAAAAAAATGACTCGCGAACCCCCAACACAGCTAACACATCATCTTTTAACTGCATGAGCCCAGGTCGACACTTGTCTTCCTGGAGTTGCATGCACTCCATTTATCTTATGTCCCCAGCCTCCAGGAACTTAGGATAACAAAAACATATAATGTTCACTTTAGTCTTCAGGAAATAATATCAAAATATTATTCCTCTAGAGGTAAGCCCCCTAGCTTAACCCCTAGGCCCAAATACTTATCCCCCCTTCCTTACCCTACCTATTGGAGCTTAGTCCTTAATAACTCTTATTCGTGGAATGTCTACACGCAACAGTGTTTATATTTTTATTAATGATCTGCATAATTACATATAAAAACAAAATATCAGGCTCCTGCACTTGTCATCTGGCTCACCAGACTAATAACACATAAGTCTTTCATCTTACAACCACTTGGCTCACTAGCCTATAAGAAAAAATTACAATTCATAAGGGGCTCGGTGTTGGGGTATTACACCTGACCTCATCATCAAAGTCCACTTTTACAGAACTTAGTTGATTAGTAACTGTATTAAATTCATTTAAATGATATGCAATAGACCCACCTTCTTACATCTTCATATTAAATAATATCTCCATTAAAAATACCTTATTGGACACCGAGGGTTTTTCATACAATTTAGCCAATGCATCCATCAACTCCTTCATTGCCTTTTCTTTCGAAATATTGAAATCCAACGATGCTTCCAAACTCAACCATATCGTTCCTAGTGCCTTTCTATCAAGAACCTCCTATTATTTGTCCTTCATGGTCGTCGTCTTCTTTGTTATTCCACCCAATGGTAGGAATATATCCTTTTGATATAAATAATCTTCCATATGCATCTTCCATAACTGGTAGTTTTGGTTGTTAAATCTCTCGACCCTAAAATTTTCATCTTTTTCCATTGCTCCCACTCGAACCAGGAACCCTCTTTTCCTGCGAGTTACCTTTTTCTCTGATACCAATTGTTAGAAAAAAAAGGATCACAGAGAAATAATATAAAAAAAAACGCATAAATAAAACATAGAAGATACATAATACAATAGAGACATAGATATACGTGGTTCACCCACTGTGGGATATGTCCACCAGAGAAATTTCCAAGTCCTTCATTTTATTATTATTTAGCAAATGAAGGGATACAACCTACATCACACCCGCTATAACTTCCTCTTATTTCTCTCACAATCTTCTCTCTCAAAATACAGTATTCACAATAACACACATCTACAATACAATTCCCTCATAAAAGAGGGTTTCCTTCTAGGAGAAAAAACCCTAACATAACTTATATCATTAGATTTGTGACCTTATAATGAATGATCCATATTTAGTATGAAATTACAATATACATTTACAAGAAAAAATTTCCTTCGGGAGCTTGGTTTCCCCTGAAATACGCATGGGGGGCAAGGCCCCTCTGCAACCCCCCTCCGTGTGGAGGGGTGTGAATTATTATGGGGTGTATAGTCTTCATGGGGTATAAAAATGGCTAAAAACAAAGACCTATGACATAGGAATATAATCAGGCTCCACAATGAACAAAAGAGGGGCAAATATAGTGAGACTGATACTAACAAAGATGAGAGAGAGAAAGGGTGGAATAGAGCTCGAATAGAGAGGGGAGTGAGGGACAAAGGTGCATATCCAGAGAAAGAGATGGATATATAGAGAGAGAGGTAGAGTGGAAGAGGAGGGGGATAGAGAGGGAGTGGGTGTGAGAGTATGAGGCATGTCAATGTAAGGTCTAGATCTAGGTCTTTCCATGCATTGTGATGTTTAAATATTGCCATGTCTAGGTCTTACCATGTATAAGAGTGAGAGAGAGAGAGAAGGAGACAGACATGGGGGTAGAGAGGGAGAGTGAGAGTGAGATAGAGAATGGGGGGTAGATGTAGGAGAGGGAGGACAAAGATATAGAAGGAAGGAAATGTCTTTTTAGGAGTGTGTGTGCACTTCTAGAACGCGTGCGTCCTTGTTTGAATTCATTTTTTTTGGGTGGGATTAAAAAGGTGTATGCTAACTTGGTTGGCTCAGAATTAGTTTCAGGATGACAAGCCTAGTGGTTTAGTCTGCAAATTCGTGAAAGCCTCCATGTTTGTGAATACCCCTTTATATCTCTATCTTTGACGTTATTTTTCTATAGGATAAACAATTCATTTGTTGATGAAATTATAGACATAGATCGAGTCGGCTATGCAGATTTCAAATATATATATATATTTTTAAAATTATTATTGTTTACTATTTTTAATCTATTTTTGTCTTCACATGTATTAAAATCGTAGAATACATACCTCTTTTATTTCTGTTATAACTTTTTCTCGACTTAACCATTTCTCAAATGATCTATATGCAGAACAAGATGAGACCGATACCTATGATCTAAAAGAAAAATGCTTTGAACATTTTAATACCCTTTTAGCCTGCACAAACAAAAGACATTGCAATTTTAGGCATATGTTGACTTTGATAATTTAAAAAATATATAAAATTAATATTAAAAATTTCCAAAAAAATACACGGCATAAGAAAAATGGGTTTTCTACAAATATACAAGTTTTTGAAATGAAATTCCATCACGAACAAGATCACATACCTTATATTTTGTTGGAAAAATAAGATACCACTTTTAGAAAAAATCAAATTTGACCTATTTATTGACAATGTCTATGAATAAAAGTTGTATATTCGGAAAACTAATTCAGTTTCCTACATTTCATATTCTTAAACCATATTAAAATTCATTGTAAACGTACCTTGAATAATCCCTCCAAATTAACATATTGTTGTTTTTTCAGGTTTGCATTGCCACTAACACGTCATGAGAGACCGTCATTAGCTTGCACTCACCTCATAGCATTCATTGATTTTATAGTGCATAAGAGATAATAACTCCACTCTATAACTTGGTAATTATCTATATTATGTTGCAAATTGTTTATTGTCTCATACATGTACAACAATTACCCCATTATCTTCTATCTTTTTCCTATAATTGGACCTAACCATCAAGTGACCAAGACAGGGGGTTGCAAGCTTGGCTAATATTGATATTTGATCCCTTGAGATCATGAAGGAATCCTCCCTAGTGGTGGACCTATTTCATCACTAAAACAAGAGAAGTATCTACTTAGGTAACATTGGTTCTAATTATTCCATAGTTACACAAGATTTGGGATCTTGTGGAGGGATTTGCACAAGTGAAAATCTTGTGATAACAAGGCCTGAAGAGTGAAATCCTATGGGAGTTGTACTATAACAACACATTTTTGTTGTTGTTTTGTTGTTGTTTGCTGGTATTTTTCTTGGTAGTGAGTTCCGAATAGAAAGATTCTTGGTTAAACCTTATGCCATAGAGACCTTGATAAACAAATGGTAGACCTGATGGAGTGAGAGTGGTGAAGGGGTACATTCCTTGCTTTGGGAAAATCAAGAGGAAGAAATATGGATGAAATTTGGGATAGCTATAGGATAATAGCAATAGGTTGTGGGATATTGAGCTATGAATGGATTGTGAGAGACACCCTACTTTATGTGCTATTGTAGATTATTTATTAGCGACATTATGTTCATTTTGAATGTTGTAGATGCATTTATTTATGGGTACCAAAATCTAGTTAACTATGTGTATAATTAGTAGCTGGTGAGTTATAGAAATTTAATTAGCATAAGAAAATTTTGAAATCGTGTGTATTTTCTGCATGTAATATTCCTTGGTTAAAGTGGGAAACATTATAAGGTAATCACTTGGAAGAATCATGTGTTATGTGAATCTTTATCCGATTCATTATATTGTGGTTTGTGCTACATGATCTGATCTTGTCATATACGTGACAAGCATTGGAAGTTTTAATTAATGAAAAGATCTGGAAAAACATTTCTTGATAATTTTTTTTGTTAACTTAATCCTTCCATTGTCCATGCAAGGGCCCATTGTAGCTTGTATTTTTCCTTGGATCAATCTATCATGCATGGTTGTTTGTGACATAGGACCTTCATAATACTAGTTTATAGAGACTCACTCCAAGGGTAAAGCCAATGTTTTGACATCTTTTTGGACTACTCAATGTTTTCAAGAGAACTTGAGATAGAATTGCATTCTTAACTTAAAACATGCATGGTTATTGCTTATTTGATAGATGTTATCAGGTGTGTAGATAATTGCTATAAATATACGGTATTCAATTTTAGATCAACCTCAATTTATTTCAAATCTTGTTATTCTAGTATAATTATACATATATTTCATATTTGATATACTGAAGATAATTTCTCCTTTGATAATATAGTTGAGCACTTTCTCCACTTTTATCTCGTTTATTTTCTTGTCATTCTTTTTACTGTATAAATGGGTAATTTACACTTATTTTAATACTTAAAATGATATAGCTAGCACCTACAATCTGCAAACCACTACTAACAACAATAACTGTTACAGCTTATTAAGAAAATCTTTAGTATGGATGTATCACAGTGAGAAGTCCTAAACAGTTGACATTTATGAGATATTAGTATATTTTGACAATAAAATTAGATGACACAGGGAAGGGATCAGCAAAGGTGGATGAAAGATTGTGTCCATACCAAAAAAAAGAGAAGGGATTATCAAGCGATAAATTCTCAATCGAGCAATCATCAAGAATCTTTTCTTCCAGAAATTTGCAGTGGCATCGTGAAGATGAGCCAACTGAGTGTGCCGACGAAATCCAAAGGGGAGATCAGGAGCAATTGTTCTGTTCCGGTGCCAGAAAGTGCATGGGCTGTCGAAAGCAATGAGCTCCCCAGTGTCATTTGTATTTCACGCAGTGCTGTTTTACTAGATTCAGATTTGGTAACAGCAATGGAAAGTCTGCCTGCTTGCTTAAAAGTGAGGTGAGTGACAGTGAGAATTGATAACTTGCATTTCGTTTAATGCAGGGAGATGTTGCAGAGTAAGAGATCAACTCATCACCATTGATAACTTCATATAACTCCAATAATGCTTTTCCTATATGAGGAGTGAGAAGTCTATCGCATATTCATCCAAATAAAGGACTTACCAAAACAAACCAAACGTGGCCTCCCAAATTTATGCGATGTGCATGATTGAAATAGAAGAGGGAGGTCACACAAATTTGTAAGTAGACTATGATACGTGCGTGATTGAGAGAGAGGAGGGAGATAGATAAGTTTGAATCATATGTTCATGATGGAGAGAGAGGATGGAAATATATAAATTAGTAAGTTTCAAGTGTATGATTGAGAGAGCACGGAGATACATAAATAAATTAGTAAGTTTCAATGATAAGTTCATGATTGAGAAAAAGGAAGGAGGAGGTTAGGTAAGTTTGAATGATAAGTTCATGATTGAGAGAGAGGAGGGAGATACATAACTTTGAATGATAAGTTCATGATGGAGAGAGAGGAAATATATAAATTAGTAAGTTTCAATGATAAGCTTATGATTGAGAGAGAGAAGGGACAGAAATAAATTAGTAATTTTTAAATTTATGATTGAGAAACATGGAGGAGGTTACATAAATTTGTAATTTTTAATAGTTTCAATAAGATTGAGAGATGGGAGGTATATAAATTTGAAAGTTTCAATGATAACAATATTGTTTTCTTTTTAATAATGATGATGATGATTAACGTTCAATGATGATGATGATGATGATGATGATTAACGTCCACTAAGACCTAATTGGTCTACCTAATAATAATAATTTAATTTATAATTTAATTTAAGGTTATAATTTAGTTGGGTAAGAAATTGATATATAGACTCTTTGGTTTGTAGGATAAAAAATATTTTTTGTATAATGATTCAATTATTTAGTTTACAATTGTGTATGATGATGATGATGATGATCATTAATGTCCACTAAGACCTAATTGGTCTATCGGACCTTAAGAGGGTAAGTGATTACTTGTGATTCTTTAGAATTTTGTTTCTGTGTTCGAAAAGCATTAAGAGAAGATTTCCAAGATCACCATACTTTTGTTGAGTTAAGAGGTTAGGAAGGTTGGTAGTGTGATCAATATTTTGAAAATGAGATCTAATATGGGTATAGGATGGACAATCTAAGAGAAAGTGTTTTTCATCTTCAGCCTTCTTAGTGTCACAAAGGTGACACACTCTTTAATCCCATGGTGTTTTAGGAATTGACCAACGCCCAGTTTCACTATGGAGCTCGTGAGAATTTGCTCTTATCTTAGCCAAGATTGGGCGTCTTTATGCCATCCTCGCTTGAGTCGATGGTGGTTATGACTTGATTTGGAAGCAATTCTAGGTAGCCTATTGTCTTCCATGTTGTTTAACTTGTTCTTATATATTAGGTATCTAGTCATATCCATGCTCTCAATAGGGGAGAGGCTTGTTTCTACAAGGAGGATGGGATAGGGTGTATTTCCTTTAATTTTGAGATTATAGGTTATAAAATTCTTTTGTATTTTCTCTATCTTTCTCCAGGATTCACGAGAGAT
>JZKD02S1673435.1:402297-422933 GCA_000966675.3 Picea glauca | reverse complement strand
AGAGGGCTTCTCTGTTTTACAAGGATCATTGTAAATCTGCAGCAGAAATGACACTTAAATCCGGTATATCCAAAATTCTTCCCCAGGCGAAAATCTGCGATTTCGAATTTGATCCTTGCGGGTACTCCATGAATTCAATTGAAGGACCGGCTTTATCTACAATCCATGTGACTCCTGAGGATGGTTTCAGTTATGCAAGCTTTGAAGCCGTGGGTTATGATCCCAAAGATTGCGATCTGGAAGCATTGGTGGAGAGGGTATTAAGCTGTTTCAGGCCTATGATATTCTCTATTGCAGTTCATGTCAATGCTGGTGCGTGTCAATCTTCATGGACCAAACCAGTTTGGCCACAGGGGTATACTTGTGAAATGATAAGTCAGCAGGAGCTTACAGGTAAGGACAGTGTTGTGTATTACACTTACAGAATTGGCAGGAACGTGAAGAAAATGATTATTCGCAAGTGAAAGAGAACGGAAAGAAGCATATTGACTGCAAAGATCTCAAAGTTTGATGCACATACGTTCTACCATTTGCTTCACAATGGTATCCATTGTTTTGTCGGGCATTACTCTGTTAGTGCAATTTATTATTCTCTGAGTTGGGGGAGGGTTGTAGCTTAGGATCTTCTTATTTCAAAATAGACAAAATACAATAAGTGTGTTTGGGTACAGTTCAAAAAAATTCAAAAAAATCTATTATTAGGTTTAGCTAGATTATAAACTTTATTGTATTTGAATATCTTTCTTTGAAATTTGATTATAATAAAAATATTATATATTTTTAGAGTAGGTAAATCTGTGTTTTATGAGTGAATGGTGCTATTTTAAATTAGTAATTGATTTTTATGTAGACCTCACAGTTCGCCACAGCATCATTATATCGTTATGTGAAATTCTGTGTATAAACAACATAGTTTGCTAACATCATGATATCATTGGATTTAATGTGAAATAAATTAAGATTGTAGTAAAATTGAGCAAAACCCTAGGAATAAAATTCCCTTCACATAGATTAAAATTGATTTTATGAATCGCGTACTCTTTCCCGGACCGGGAAGACATAAATTGACGATTTATAAATAATCGCGTACTCTTTCATGGGTATCTGGCCCTCCATATGGTCTAACATGGTTGGATTTAGAACACTAAGAGAGGAATTCGTCAAGCCATAATAATGTCTTCTCACAAAGGTTGGGTGTTTCTTGGTAGAATTTTAGAAATTTCACAACGGTTGGGTATTTCTAGGTAGAATTTTAGAAATTATTTATTTATGTTTACTTTATATAAATTCAATTAGTATCTCCTTTCTTACCCATTTAAATTTTTGGAGATAAGGTAGGTTTGTTGGGAATTTGAAATGGTAAGTAGAGAGATTGAAGAGAAAGGAAGATTAGAAGCATTATTGAAGAAGTTGTGGAAGAGAGAGTAAGTTAATGAGAGAACATTGATTAGTAGCAAAAGGAAGTTGGTGAGTAAGAATGATGAGCATCTAAGGATTTAAAGGATGTGGTAAAAGAAGCATAGTAGGAGGGTGAACATGTTCAAATTGATGGAGTGGATAGATAACAATGAGAAGTTGTGTTCAAAGAAATTTTTGATCAACCAATAGAAGAAGGCATAGTCATCAAGCTTCAAAATGGTGGGCTCCTTGATGACATGGTGAAGGTAGGTTTTGTAGCTAAGTTTCAGATGGCAAACTTAAAATAGCAAGGTTACATCAAGTTGAAGGATATTAAACAAATCACTGGGAATGACTTGCATAAGGAGTGGTTTATTCAAGAACTTCTACCTCTTAACAAAGTACCATTGATTTTTTAGACGTGGACCACATAATGGTAGGCCTTGGCCTAAGACACGACAATGAATGAATATCCACAAATAATTAGAAAATGCATTGCAACTATGCTTTTGACTAGTGAACACCTAAGCTTGTGTAGTTTTAGTCCCAACTATATACCTTAACTAAGAGGATTTAGGAAATGAACTAGGATAATGTGGGGATGAACATGTTTGGTACATATTTGATAAGAGAGTGTGCCACAATGCTAACCATTTCCCTTCTTTATTGATGGGAGTTGCAACACCCAACCCAACCCCACCACCTTCAAAGTTCCAAGGTAATGTGGCTAACGAGTATTATGAGATTTCCATAGTTTTTTGGCATTTTCCATAGCTTTTCCAATTGCTGTAAAAGTACACTTCTACATCAACTACCATTCTCTGCTACTTTTACAGGATGGATACTCATTTTGTGGAGAATTATTGTGCCATATAAGTATTCAAGGAGTAGTTTGAGGCAAGTTCCTTCCTTGTGGAGGAAATTAGTTCTAGACAGACTAACAAATGTTACAAGATAGGAAATATATCCTAGGATTATCCATGGCCAAGGAAAGTGCGATGTGGCCACTATAGGGCCATGGGTCATGTGATAGAGAACTATTAGTATTTGATAGCCAAAAGGAAGATAGATGCAATACACTGGAACAATGAAATTTAAACCTTGAAACATCATAGGGGCATGAGATCCCATAATTACTATGGTAGTTGGAGGAGGAGCTTGAATGGAAGCTAATGATGACTACATAAATCCTCCCTAGATAAAGGAAAGTTGCTCCTACAAACATAAGTTTGATGCTATGAAGTAAAAGGCTCATTTCAAATTGTAAGTGTTGCAAGAAGTAACCATTATGGTAGGGAATGGACAAGCAACAACTCGATTTCCCACGATCACCCACTACTAGATTCAAGTTGTTTTTTGATGTCAATTTGTTGTTTAAAATGTCAAATAAACATTGGAATTGAGTATACTAAATTTCACGGCAGATTCATGACATTATAATTGTTGAATAAGAGACTCCTACTATATAGATCAAGAATTTTATTATAATAAGACTCCTACTATATAGATCAAGAATTTTATTATAATACATTAGTTTAGCAACATTTGGTTGATACATAATCGATATTAACGATGCCAATGCAAGGATGAAAAGCATACTTAGTTGAAAATTTAAAATCCATCTATGTCACTTAAAAAATGTGACTCCAACATCTATGTACCAAACTAAGTTGCTTTCTAATCACATACATAACTTTACACTAATTTGAACCAACATTGTTGTAGAAATAAAAAGCATGCTTGGTTACTTTGACATCTATGTACCATACGATGTTTCTTTCACGTTAGATAACTAACTTTACACTAATTCAAACTGGAATTGGTGTTGAAGTGTCAACGCTTAACTAATTTTATACATGTCGAATAATCAATGCAAATATTCCAAAACATGTCAACTATATGTCACGTAGCCGACATCAATTTTTTTTAAAGAAAATATATTAATTGTGAACTTTTAATGCCTCCTCAAGGATCTTTGGCTTTGTTCATTGTCTTATTAGTCTTGGTTTTATTAGTGGTGGTGGAAGATCAAGACTCTAGTGTTAGCTGACATCAATTTTTTTTTTAAGAAAATATATTAATTGTGAATTTTTAATGCCTTCTCACGGATCTTTGGCTTTGTTCATTGTCTTGTTTTATTAGTTCTTGTTGAAGAATGAAGATCAAGACTCTAGTGTTATATTTAGTGTTGATCTTGGATTAGTTTGTTTTTGATTAGACATATTTTATGTGTTCGTAATGTTGTATATAGTATAGGTAAAATAATTATTTTTTTCAATATTTTAATTGCTTTTATTAAATATCATATTGACGATATGTTCCACCTCGTATTGCTTTATAAATGCATAGATATCCTAAGTTTGCTCAATTTTTTTATGAACACATAAATATGTTAAGTTTGGGACTGAATATTGAATGATTACATAGCTTAGGTTTTTGGCATATTAAATGGCTTTAATGTTTAAATATCATAATTTTTTGGCATATTAAATGTTCATAAATGTCCGCTATGTTTTTGATGCTTTTTTTTAGATGAATAAATAGAACCTAACAGAATTCATTTTCCGAAATGTTCAATAACCTAAGTTTAATGAAGTCCATAATGCAGTTATTTGTTGATATCATTCAATTTATGTCCATTCTATTGGAAAATAGATTTGCAAGATAAGTTAGACAATATCTGAAGGGTAAGTCAAGAAGTGAGGGGATTTTTGTATGCAGACAATTTTGGCAGTATTGGGTATCCACCACCATTGTCATTGGCAGTATTGGGTATCCACTGCCATTGTCATTGTTTTACCATTGTAAGTTTCTTCTTATATATTTGCACAGAAATTGAGTTGCAAGACCATCATAGAAAGAGAAAAGTCGACAAAGATTCAATGTTGGTTCACTGGTTCATTCATCTGGTTTATTCATCATTGGTTCATTGGTTGATTCATCATTGTCGTTGTTTCTACAAGGTTGAAATTCCAGTAAGTTTTCATTCTTCCTAACTATTTACTTATACCTATTTACTGTTTGTTTCCCAAATGATTTCAAAAATAGGAATTAGTACTTACTGATTAACTTATATTTACTTCCTACATTATTTCCTAATTAGAGCGTTGTTATTTACTTTCTACTTCTCTAGTATTTAGTATTCGTTGTTTGCAACTAGGAATTATTGTTTAATTAGTAAATTGCTTTCAAAAATAGAGATTTTAAATTAGAAGCATCACCTTTCTAGTGACCATTATGCCCAGAGAGTTGTGTCGAACACACCATCACTTGGAGATATTCCAAGAACTCCCAAAGTTACCACCTGAAAATGTAGAGGTTATCAAAGTAACAAATGGAAACAAACCGTGCATTATTGCTCAAGCAAGGACTATCAGTTGCTTGTCTTCAATTTCTTCAAAATGAATCTTACAAATTTGTTTCCTGCCATGAAAATTGTCATCAATGTTATCTACTCAACTATAAATATTTGTGGCAATGAATGGAGGTCCTTTCCATCAAGATTATCTACTAATTTTCAATTTTTTGTTAGATATTTTCCAAACTAGATTTCTAATTTTGGTAAAGAAGATTTCTGAACTGAGTCTCATGTCCCACATATACTTCCATTGATGACTTCTTGTGCTATAACTATGCCTCTTGAGAAACATTGAACAATATCAGATTAGTAATCCATAAGCAAACTTTGATATCATATTTTTATAAAGAAGGATTAAAAAAATTATTAAGAGGTAAATCTTTATGTACTTCAACGATCTTGTTGAGTTTTAAAAAAATGTTCTTTATATATATATATATATATATATATTTTTCTAATTTTACATCAAAATTAAATTGGGTTCATCTTAAGTGGCATAGTGTATGAGATAAATGTTATAATAGTGTCTAACAGTTCAGATAGAACTGTAGACACAATTTATTTTAGATTGGACTCATAGATGAAGTGCATACTCAATATACATCAATAGCATACCTCAGGTTGATAACTGAAATCCAATACAACATCATCCACCCCCACCTCCTTGAGAGCTTCAATATGCGAGCATAAATAAAAACATATTGATGAAATTTGATAACCCAAGTGCATAAACTCCCATTTCAATTAATCAAATCCAGGTGGTTTGTTAACTTGGTGCAAAATCATGGGTTTGTTAGCAAAATCCACCAGAGGCTTGGGAAGGCTCAGAGTAAGTGGGCGTAACCTTGTTCCAAAACCTCCCACAAGGATTAAGGCCTTCATGGTATCTGATCAAATACAATAACTCTCTACAAGGTATTGAAAAATGTTGAAAGTGATTAGTTCTGAGTTAAATATGTTTATGCCACCCCAAAACCCCATCGTAACAAGTATCAAAGATTATCGTAAAACCAACAAAAAAGGGCATGAAGGAATAGTTGATATTACTCATTGCCTTGTTACAATCAAATTTCAAACAAGTCAGACAATAACAACAGAGTTCAGTGGGAAAAAATAACAGAAAGAAAAAAGCTTACTAATTCTTCACAGAGCTCCGTCAGAGGGATGCATATTTTCGCATGGTCTGGAAAATCTACAAATTTGTAAAATGTGTCAACGACAAGTGAAGATATCAAGTCCTTGTTTGGGTGGTCCTTGTTTGAATCCTACTCTGTTGTAGTGGAAACAGACCAAGATTTGTTGCACTAAGTAAACTTGGGATTGCTTGAGATAATACTAGATGTGGCCATCTTCCTAAGGGGATTATGGAAAATTGCAATGCTTACCCACAAACTAACCATGTTTAACTTATTTGTATAGCATGGAAACACTCTCACTATCCTATTAGATGTTTTTAAGTTATTTGCAGCTGATGTAATTTATGTGGTCTACATCTACATGACCAAAATGGTGTTTGTATGCCAACCCAACTCCATTTGGACAGACGATGTTTCCATCCCAACATCATGGAAAACAGGGTCGGTATTCTTGAGCACATCCCAAATTCTGGTCAAAACAAAGGACACTGTTATGGGATCTATAACAAAGAGAAGGGATGTTATCTCTCCTAGGTCATCAACTAGTGAAACCCTTGTTAGTGGTGAGGGGTCAACTGGTCCTGCTTCTTCCGTTGTCTCTAGGCTTCTCCTACCTGGTCATTACTGCTGCAAATAAAGATTATTTTAGGGACTCGGATACCTGTAACAGTTATCACTTCAAGGGAGGATTTTTTTCCCAACAAGCCGTGAGATAAAACCCACAGGAGCATGGATGGAACTGCTTGTTGGCTGCAAATACCTTCTCATGCCACATAATTTATAAGACCACATGTTTTTGTTTCCATCATGGTACACATGTGGCAATTGAAAGAGTTCATTGTAATTTGTGTTTACTTGAATTAATCGCAATAAAATTTTTGGTTTATCACTTTTTACTTGTCTTTTGGACCTCAACATGCACGGTGGGCACTTTGCATGTATTGAGCGTGTCCCTCTAAAGACTATGCTTGAGATCACCAACACATCACAACTTCTCTGCCCTAACTGCATCAACTTTGTCGAGAAGCTAAATGAAAGAGAAAGGTGTATGCATTGTATACCATGGCAAACCCTCCCTCCTAGCTAGATGGAAGGCCCCCCAACAAACTATTGTAGCTTAGAATTCCCCAAGATCGGGAAATTTTTTTAGGTTCCTTTATAGGATTCTTAACGTTGTTAGGGAACTATTGAGATGCAAAACGTAGGGGAAACACTACTTTATTGGTTGTGATCATTTTGCTTCGTGGTCAACATGATCTTCCACTACTGGATTTTTTTTGTTGGCAGTGGGTCTGGGAGTTCTGCTACTGGTGCTAATCCATCAAAAAATTAGGAGTGCTTGATTGGATTTACTTGCTACTTATTACCTGGCCTCCATGAATTAATGTCGTGAATTTGGTTGGCTTGCTTCATGTATGTATACTCTTGAGGTATTCACTTATGGGTTTTCTTTTTATTGTTTCATGCTATCAACTATATTGAAAAATAGGAATTTCCCCAACTGTATAATCCTTTGCATTGACATCAAATTGTATATATGGATGTAGTGGGGATAATTAAAATTAAAATTCCTACCACCCTCACCCATAATTCTAGTACATAACGCTATCAAGTTTGTGGAAGATATTGTGCTCAGATGGTCCATGCAGTCCATATTCATCTTCTTTGCTCTATGTTGGCACTGCCACCCTCACCCCATAATTCCAGTACATAACACTATCAGGTTCGTTGAATATGTTGTGGTCATAGGGTAAATTACATGCAATGGTTCAAAAGTTTTGTTTTTTTTTATTGTAAATTGGTGAATGCTTTAAAATAAGTGACCTAACTGTTTTTATCAAACATTTAAATGTATTGAGTGTATCAGTGTGGTTTTTTGTTTTATTTACATCAACTTGTCAAAAAGGGTTTTGATAAATTACACTTCTAACATATGTTTTAAAAAAGCATCATCATTGTATACAATAGTTTCCATAAGTAGTAATTTTTTGGTTTTAATATGTTTTTTTGGGTGACTCAAATATATGTGGAATATAATTTCCTTAAAACATGATAACTTTGGCTTTAATTTTAGCTTTTTGTTTCCTGTTTTATCCCACTTGCTTCAGGTTCTTTTTTCTTTGATTTTATTTTCTCCAATCTATTATATCCTTTCCCATTTTACCTAAATTTTTGGTGTTTCAAATCACAACCTCCCAAATTTGTTGAATTCCCATCATCCTCTGCCACTGAGCTTTTGGAAGCAGGGCTTTCATCTAGATTAATCATGTTAATTTATGAGCTGCATTCAACCCCACAAATCCCTAAAACATTGTTTTTAGAATAACCCTTTTCTTGATTCCATGAAGCCCCTTGAGCAAAACAATCATTTATCATTATATCATATGAAACACTCTCCCTGAAACTATCTTCTTGCAGGTATTGTTCTCATTTGATGGCCCTCCTGGTTAGATGGTTGACCATTGTCTATATCATTTAAACTAGATAGAACATCAGTCTGTTGATATCCAGTTTCATTCTCACCTTGGGAATTAGATTTTACCATTCTTGTTCAACTCTTTAATGTACAACCATAAATTGCATCAAACTTTATCTAGCTAGTTCATAGAAAATATGCCTCCATAAAGAAATACCTACTAAACCATACAAACTAAACAAATGGATGAAGAATTGTCATGAATGTATGTTGTCTCATTTTGAAATGGTATGAAACAAATTGGTATTTATGGTTATCATTTTAGGTTATTGCTCATTGTACAATAAAATTTATCATTTCTAAAGAACACTTCTCATTTTCCAACACCATATCTTCTTTTTAAGAATCATTTTTCATTTATTCGAGACTTTTTTTTTTGAAAATGTAACTTATAGTCACCTACAATTATTCTTTGGCTAAGTTGCCATGTTATCAGGGGCATTTCTATATCGTCAAAATTACCTGAGGCTTTCACCTACCATCATCTAACCTACTCGAAAGGATGTATGCCCAATCACCTTACTATTTACGATTATACAACACACCAATGTGCATACTTAAGAAACATTTGTTATAAAACTATTTCTAATTTTGTGTGGGTTTCTAATTTTTTGGCATAGTTGTTGTTTCTTGTTTAGTTTCCCATTTCTTATTTATTGTAACGTATCTCTTTTTTTTGTAACTAGAAATGAGATAATCCCTTATGTTTATGGGTTAAATGGCCCAGCAATATATTGTGTTGAAAAGCTTTGAACACATGACCATCAAAGAGTAGGACCTTCAATGCCATGTATGTTTTTTTTTCAACTGTTTGTTTAGTTTTTTTTTTTTTAATTTTGAACACATCATTAAAAGGAAGGGCCTTCAATGTCATATAATATTCTCCTGTGTTTTTTTTATTGTTTGCTTACAGTCTACATGACGAAATAATATTTCAAGGAAAGTTGGTTCATGTTATTGTTCAAATGCATAGGAATTCATTTCGAGAGAATTTGAAATGATACGACAGTCAAATGAACTTCATGCATGTGAAATACATCTTGCTACAATTCTTTCAATTTTAATTGAAAATCCACAACATAGGTCGGCCCCAGGATTTGATATTCTGAATGGGTCATCCCTAAACCCCTTCCCTACCACAAGACGACTCTAATCCTTGGTTACGTAGGTGGGCCCCAAATTCTAGGTAGGAATAGATCTTAATCGTTGTTTTTCTTGAAATAATTCACAACCTTCATTGAAAAATAAATAAAAAATACGGTGCTTAGACCTGAAATCCCAAATTGACCTGAAATCTCGACTAGAAATTGTTGGAATTCCAAATTTCATTTATTAAATATACATAGTCAGATTGTCCCAATGGTTTTTTTTGGGGGTTGAATCCATTTATGTATTAAAAATGTACTTAAACAAAAAAACTTTCATTTCACCAACCATTATATAACATGATTCTGGCGATGGTTCTCAGAAATGGTCAAAAACATAGAAGAATATCTAGACTCTAAACTCTAGTGTTGGAGTCAAGATAAAGTGTCTTCCAAATAAGACGAGCCCCAATTATACATATGAAAAAAATACTACAATTCTCTTACTTCTATAAGTAAGAATCACATTACTTACCTCCCTTTTAGGGATGTTAAAGGCCACGACTTTTTCTTTCCCAAGATTATCCTGAAGCTAATGAGTGTCACAGAGGGAAGTTAAGATGTCAAATTGTCTCTAGAGGCCCCTCATTAAGAGGGACATGAGGATAATTTCATCCACAAATATGGTAATAGAAACGAAAGATCCAAAGAATAAACAACCATTTGAGATAATCAATGGATATGATATGATCTCGTTTAGCTCATAAATGTAGAGTCCAAAAAGTGTAGGAGAGATTAAACGTACTTCGACAATTAAACACCCTTTGATGACTAAAAACCCTTACCTCACCTAATGACTCAATTTATTTTGGCAAGATAATATTTAGTTACTTATTCCTTGGTGAGGGGCCTAAAGTAAGGCTTCGCACTATCCTTTTGCAACAATGGTTTCATAGAGTTTTATCACAAGTGAGACAACCAAGGGTGGAAGACCTAGATCCTTAACCTTGTTAGCTAACAAGAAATTTTTCTGTCAATTCATTTTCAGACAAATCCGTTCAAACTATTCTTGTAGAGAAACAAATAATTCAGATGCTTCAGTTTACCAATTTTAGTTGGAATCTCTCCAACCAAATGATTATTGCACAAAGTAAGTGTCTCTAGGATGTTACAATTCCAAATATCCTTGGGAATTATACCAGAAAATACATTTCTATACAATACTAAATTTGTTAATATCTTGATCATTCCAAGTTTTCCACTATATCAGTCTAACTTTAGCTTCTATTTTTTGTTTCTTTCCCTGCTATAGTATGTTTCTGGAACATTCCCAAAGTGAGAGTTCAGGAGGAAACATGTCCTCTATTCTTGAGTATCTCACCCAAGGTTTAGTTTGGGTGGAAACAAGGTCAATGTTCCCCTTGCCCCTAGGGATTCTCTCCCCCATACATTGGGTATGGAGAAACACTAAGAATGTGTTTTCCCAAGGTAGAGGTGCATAACTGGTGAAACATAATTATCATCAAATGTTGGACGGATAAAATATAGGAATAGGGGCCATAAGTAGAAAGGCCATGTCCAAAGCAATGTTTGGCTATACCACTAGACCCACTTGACATAATATCTATAAGAAACAAAGATGAAGAAAAGGATTTTCATGTGGCTTGAATGTTCAATAAGTTGATGTAACCTCCAAATTAGGAGAAGAATTATCATGTCCATATAATATTATTCGCGATAGTGGAATGATGGTATCAAATTCAATATCATATTCCTTAGATCATTTTTGTGCTTTTACTACTAGTTGCAGCACCCCAAAGATTTCATGCACCAGACCAAGAGACAAGAAAGAAGAATTTACTGTTTTGGAAGATAGGAGCACCAGTGGAAATGATAATAAATCATCAATTTGTAATGATGTCAATGTCAATGATCTCAATGTTGTTTCATGTCCTTCCTCTGAATATTCATCTATACATGCTGTCTGACAATACCAGATCCCACCCTGTTCTGAAACAGAGAAAATTGGTTCTAAAGAATTGAAGAAAGTGACACATCTCTTCTTGTTGCAATAAAAATTATATTTCCCTTTGGGCAATGATATCAGTTTGGGAAATTATATCAGTTTGGGCAGTGATATCTACAAAATCGACAGAAAAAATTGGTTCTAAAGAATTGAATATAGTGGCACATCTCTTCTTGTTACAATAACCATTATACTGCCCTTTGGGAAGTGATATTAGTTTGGGAAGTTATATCAATTTGGGAAGTGATATCTACAAAACAAACATGTTATACAATATGTGGGGTTGCAATATGCATTCAAACTATGTTCTGTATGGACAACCCTTGGATTCCTTGAAGTGTGCTAGGGATATGTTGGTAGGTGTATCATATCCACACAAAAGGGTTAAATGTTAGAATTTGTTTAAGGGTTTTATAGCTCTAGATTTAGAGCATAGTTTACAACTTCTATATAAATTCAGAACACATAATTTCAAGGCTCTAAATGGTGAATAAATTAAGGAATGATACACCTCTGTTCTTGCAACTTTATGCTCTTGATAATATGATTAATTTTCCCATAAACATCTATACTTGAATGTTGTTCTTCAATACTTCACTACCATTCTATGATTTTATTTTGATCTTCATTTCTACATCATTGGTATTATTTGCTGGCACATATTCTTCTTCTAAAAGCAATGTATCTTGAGTATGTTAGTTACATTTCCCTGCTACTGCATGGAGTTCAAATAATGTGTGATTGAGACACTTGAGCATTTGTATATTAAGAATCATTATTGATCTTGCAACCTTTTTACCAAGTTCATCTTCAACCATAATCTCAAAGATCATATCATAATTTTAGAACCTATGAGATATATTTTCCCATGATCATCCACTCACTGAGATAGGTGAATGGGTATATATTAAAAGAATGAGATTTTTGGATCCCATGTAAGATGGATGGAAGCATTCTCATCAAAATAGGAGATAAAAATGTATATAGCTTGGAAGAATTGATTGGAATTTCTAGATTCCCATTGTGGAATATGTTCATTCATTTTCTTCGTACTGGTGTCGACTCTAGTCTTTGATAGTCTTAGAAGAGACATAGATAGTATTCGAGTTAGGGGATCATAACGATATTGATATACATATATTCTTGATTCTTAATGTAACATATATAACATTCTTAAATGAAAAAAAAACAAAAAAACATTCCCAGAACAAGTTCTATGCCTCAACTCTTGTACATTGTAAAACTATGATGATTGATATGTATGGAAGCCTTTTCTGTTTGCTAATGAAATAAAGTAGTGAAGCCCAAACTAGTCCCAAGATTTTCCTTTAAGATTTCATCTCCTATGATTCTTTAGGTAGGAATTTTTTCATTATATTTGTGTCACAAAGCACTAGATGGTGTGCCTAATCACCACCATTATTTTCCGTGTTATGGCAAAATACGATAATATTTTCTCTATTTTGAACCTTTGAAAATCCTCTAACTAATGTTTTCAATGTTCATATGATAGAATTTCAATATGATGACCATGAAATCCATGTTAATGTTTTGAGGAAATGCATCTTCTTTAATCCATACATTCCTAGTGCTGGCATTGTCTAACATTACTAGGTATACGATCAACCATGTGGAGGAGACAATGGGAAAATGCATAATACCGATGCAATTTCCGTAGATGTTCTATACATAGTCTTCAATTAGAATTATTATTTTTCTTACATGTTAGATCCATCAATTCCTTGTAACCATAACCTATTTCCAATGGGTCAATCTATGTACTAATAAATTTTGCAAATGTCCAGGCATTTGAATATTCCAGCCCCAACCCGACAGGGACTATGCTGTCATGCAACAATTGTTTATAATGTATAATAGGTACTAATGGTAGAACTTGTAACATGAGTTGTATTTGGAAATGATATATAAGATTCATTATTTTCAAGTTACACAAAGTAATGATGTAGGATATATACTAAGAGCTTGTAATATAAGTTAAATTTTTGGCAATGATATAAGAATCAGCCTTTTCAAGTTACACAAAGTAAAGTTGTATGCTATGGATAAATCATAATATTTTATAAATGATACATACATGTAATATTAGATTCCAAGCATTAATATCAAAATGGTAAGTGAAGCTATATCATGTTTATATAGATGAACTTAAGCTTGGATTGAATATTGGATAACAAGATACCACACAGGAGATGAGTGGAAGCAATAGATCCTTACATAAGGTCCCAGATTATGATAACATAATTGATATACCAAACTAGAAATTATCTATAAGACTTAATCCAACAATTGAGTTGTGCTATTGTCCTTATAGCTTAACAAAGTAGGTGACAACCTTTAGCTTCGGAACTTGTAATCCACAATGAATTTTGTTTTATTTAGGATATGTAATAATGATAAATATCATAACATTTAAGTTATATTATGTTTTTATGTACCTAAGATCTTAAAAATATAAGATAGAACCAAATCACTCACATAAAGATTAAGCACAAGAGAAATTGTAGAGAAAACCATTGAGGTAGGGTAACACCATCTATTATTCATTATGGAAGGAATGCACTCCCAAGAAATCCTTGCTTGTTACAATAATAATATTCTTCACCATGATCCATTACATTGCTTCTACTTCTTTATATAGCACTATCTATCTTCTAGGAACATTCTAGTAGGTGGAACCTTCTAGCAAGTCTTCTTACATTCATTAATAACCTCCTAGGAACATTCTAGTAGGTAGAACCTTCTAGTAAGCCTTCTTACTTTCATTGTGTTCACTGTTACATGGGACTTATATAATAGAAATGGCCTTCATACATAACAATACATAGCTATCTAACTATTATTATTCCCCTAGGGTACCTCCCTAGGTACCCCATATTACCTCCCTAGGTATACTACATATTGGGTCACATCTTTTCAACATTATCCATAATTTGTATTATTGGGAGATGGACCAATATGTATAATTTCTCTTTCATTCAATTTTGAACTAAAGAGTTTCCATATATGCACAAAATCAAATTTTTATTTATATAAGACTAGTTTAGATTGGATTCTATCATATCTCATGCAATGGACCATTAGTTTGTTTTGATCTAGATAGAGTCATAATAACTACATTCACTCTAGTATCGAAATTTTAATGACAACAAGAAAACAAACTTGTGTATGGAATTATAATTAACAAATTATCACCTACCTCATGATAAGGTTTTAATACTTTTATTGGTAATTTTGGAAACAATTATCACCAATTAATGGAAATGATGTATCTAATAGGTAACATTGATAGTTTTTTTTAAATGGTTGAAGGAATTCTAGATTTACGTATACAATATGCCTAGTATCTTTGAATACTTTGTGAATGTCAAACTAAAAAGTTTGGACTTGAAGCATACTAGAAACAAGAACATCAAAAGTATAATAAATTTTTTAGCTCAAAAGTGGTGTTCTTTATCTACCATGAATATCACATAAAATTGCAATATTTTATTGATGAAACAAGATGCACCTCCAAAACAACAACCATTTTACATATTATATACATTTTCAAAGCCCCCACATGCCACAAATTATCATTTCTTGTGTGATGGGAGTAATACTTTAAACCTTATTTTATAGATACACTAAACAAACATACATGTGAATTCCAATAAGACCAACATCCTATTGCACCTTTGGTATATGAAAAGTGTATGCACAATACAACATAAATTAGACCTAGAGCTTGACATGCATTTCTTATGGGTCATTCGATGGCTAAGAGTCACAACGCATAGTCAAAGATTAAAATTGAAGAGAAAAATTTAATGGTGTTCAAAATTTCATTTGCTTGGTACTCTATAATGATTACTAGGGAAAATCTCCCTAGTAACGAGACCAAAATGTGTGCATAGACTTTCATTATTGTTTGGATCAATGGTAGGGAACAAAAAAAAATGATGGGGATAATAATTCTCTATATTTTATATTAGGAAATGCGTCATTTGTATTATATATATTTAATGTTAGGATTTTAAGTGGATTACACATATTTAAGTGGATTACATCTATAAATTTTTGGTGATATCTACGTGCAATTTTTTCGTTAAATCATGTTTTCTTCAAAACAACATTTCATTAAAATTTTCAAATATTGTCTTTCTATTTTAACTTCACTTCTTTTTATATAGGTGGTAGAGTCAAAATCACTGAAAACTTCAATATCATTTCCATGATGAAGAATGGTGAAAACTTACAAACAACCAATAGTAAATATAATAAATATAGTAAATATGAATTAGAACAATAATAAATATTTTGATAAAAAGAACATATAAAAGTTATATTGCATTACTTGTCTTGCATCAATTTCTTTACCATGATCAACCTATTACATAAATATCGGTCCTTACCATGATCAACCTATTACATAAATATCGGTATATTAATTAGATAAAAAATGAATCAGATAACCTAATCTAATTCATATTCAAACACAAAATTCAATAAATAACTATAACATCCTTCGAAATGTTAACCAAAAGAAAAGCATGCAACTCACAAAAACAATATTTTTTTAAATCAATATTAATATATATTTTAGTAATAACATATGAATTTCAATCCTTAGTCATATAATCCCCTTGTAAACTCTCGCAAGGGTTAGTAGTAATAATAACAAAATAAAAATATGGATTCCATAATCAATTATGTTTCCATTGCAATGATATATGATTTATATATTTCAAATGCATGATACTAGCATTTAAAATATTTCAATAAAAACTAAGTAACAAATAATAAGTATTAAAGTTGGATCAATTACCAATTTAATCATGTCATGTTTTTAGATTATAATGATTAGTCCTCTACTAATTATTTAATGGTTTATAATCATTCTTAATAATAGTAATACAACAAATATGATCTCAAATGGACATATACAATTAAATTTTAATCATTATAAATGGGTCACTTAGTACATTAAATTCATTTGCAAATTGCATGTAAATTTTCAAATATAATTGTCTATGTAATGGTTAGAAAGAGACTTGGTCCAACAATCTTCTTGTAAAATTTCTTTTAATTGAAGATCCCTCCTTGTAAGGTTAATTTATGAGAAAAAAAAATGATTAGGAATTCATAAAGGGGTGTCTTCTTCAAACTTAATCAGATCTCAAGTGATAGAAAATCATTCTATATCGTCATTGGTAGTTGTTTAGTCTAGAATAATGAAAAAATATTCTGAAGATATTCAAGAGTATGTATTTATTCAATAACATATATTTCTCAAGTATAAAATAATTACATCATAACAATAACATGTATGTAAATTTTATTAAGACTTGTAAAAAATAATTACTTTTTTCATCTAAGTAAATTACAAGACCCAAAAGGGAAAATTTCCAAAATTTGCTCATTATGAGGCTTATTCTTGATCAAATGATGAATTCTAATCAATCAATTAAAGGGCTTAATACACTTGATAAGAGAGTAAAATATCACCTAAGAAAGTACATATTACCTCCTCAATCACAATGAAAAACCCTAGAAAATTAACCCCCTTTAGAAACCCCTCAAAATTTTAAGCTAGGAAAACATGCTACGAGATGTATACATTCTTTTGATGAAGGAAAGGAGCATATGTGAGGATGTATAGGTTAATTTTCTTGAATAAAGGTGTGTATGTCTATGTTTAATGGGAAAAAAATAGTAAAAGTTCTTGGCAATAGTCCTATATGTATTAATTAAGATTGAGGTCTTTAATTAGGTTTTAGAACATCAAAAACTTATTTTCTAACTCTATTTCAACTTTATAATTATTGCATGCAAGATTCAATTCACAATTTATCTAAACTATGGCTCTAAAGAGAATTTCAAGTTACAAGTTGTCTCTCTATAAATTGAATTTTCTAGAATTTCATACATTTTTCTAATGGATGTAGAAGATCCTCCCTTGAATATCCTTTAATTCCAAGATTTCTCCAAATATTAGCTCTAATAATCATTTTCCAAATATAAAATTAGCTTGTCGGTTGACCACCCTACCAACTCCCAAATGAGTATTCTTCTTCTCCATGGCCTTTCAAACTACAAGCAAAGTTACCGACTTAACGAGAACTGTGACCTCAAAATGAGAACTCTAGCCCTTAAAACCCATATTTTTGCATAAAAAACATGAAAATCAACCCCCAAATCAAAAAGTGGTGCTTTCTATAGCACCATTTTTTTTAAACGAGATCAAAATTACAACATTTTTCAAGCATGACCTTCGAAACTCAAACAATAGCTCAGAAAAACCTTTAAATGAACATCTAAATAAAAAAGTGATGCTATGTAAAACAAAATGTTTTTTTTCTAAATGTGAAAATCATAGCTATTTACGACCTAATTGAAATTGTGACATTGACAACAAATCCCTATGTAAATAAACAACCCAAAATTGGACCCCAAATGGTCACTTGAAAATTTATTTACAGTTTTTTTTTTTTTTTAATTTACATTAAAAAATAAATAAATAGAAAGAACAAAATCTTAGCAAATAAWTTTTTTTTTTTAATGACAAAAAAACACATTTAAAAAAAATATTAAAAAAAAGATTAAAAAACAAGGTGAAATAGAAAAATAACTAAAAAGAAAAAAAAAATTAAAATTTTCCTCCAAAAACAATAATTTATTTTTTTTTAATATATTTTCTGTATAAAAGAATCATTAAAAAACCTTTAAAAAGGAATTTTTTTTTTTTAATTTAAAATTTTCCTCCAAAACAATAATTTTTTTTTTAATATATTTTCTGTACGAAACAATCATTAAAAACAATCACTAAAAACCCTTTAAAAAGTATTTTTTTTTAAATTAAAAAAAAATTATATATATATATACTTAAAAAAAAATAAAAAAATATGTATAAAACAAAAAATATTAAAAACATATTAAAAAATCTTAAACTAAAACATTATAACGTATGCACGACATATGTTATATTATATAACATATGCACTGCATATTTTATATAACATATGCATATGCAGTGTATATGTTATATATAATATAACATACGCAAAATTAAAATAAAAGACAAAAAAGTCAAATATATATATTTAAAAAAATATATTTAAATGAAAAAAAAACAATTTTAATAAAATAACGAAAGAATAAAAAGAATATTTTAAAACCAGTTTTAAAATAAACTTCTAAGTATATTTTAAAAAATAGTAAACCAAAATTTAAAAAATAAAAACAATTTTACAATACAAAACCTAACAATTTTAATAGAAACTAAAGTAAAAAAATAAAAATAAAAACACAAATATAAACAAATTTAATAAGACTTTAAATAAAAAAAATAAAAATAAATAAACAATATAATTTTGCAATTGAAATAACATAAAAATTTAATTCCCTGGATGGAGTGCCAGGTAGCACACAACGACCACGTAACACACGACCGAGCTCAGCCATAAATATGGCAGGATGGCTCCCATTAAAGGATTGCTCCCTCGCGCGAGCAGAATGATGGCCATGTGATTCAGTGGATGGGAGACATTAGTGGTAGTAGTAATGTCGCTCCTCTACACTCTTATCCAACAAGGTAGCAATTCATCCCATTTCACCATAGCCTTGCATCAGAAGAGAAACTCTGAGTTCTGGCGCAGGCACTAGAGGACTTCCTGCACGATAGCGTTACACATCATCTCCTCTATGCCGAGGGAAAGAGGCAGGTCACGCCACGACCCTGCCCGACGTAGCTTTGTTGCACGACAAAGGAAGAGGAAACAATTAGAGCGGTCACTCTCCATAGCCCAGACTCAGTGCACTTAGGCTGCACTCAACAGAGAGAAGGTTAGGTCTCCTCCAATGGAATATGTAGAGGAAGTGATCCCGGAGGAACCTTTACAATTCCCTCTGGAATCCCTCCTCTTCACCGTGTCAGATAATTGGCAACCCCCAAGCTATTTTTAGCAGAAGCCATTGCACCATACATAGATAGGCCCGCATGGGAGGCAAAGGAGGCTCACACTTGCATCGTGGAGGAGGAATTCTCGAAGGAATTCCTCCACCTTAACTTCTTGGATGCCACGCTTCTAGGTGACTTTAAAATCTCAAACACATCAGAGGAGGACGAGTAGCTCGTGATGGAGGAGAATTTTGGGATGACAAAAGAAAAGAATGGGGCACATGAGGCTACAAGCGAGGTTGTCAGTGGTGTGATGGTGGAGGGTGGCCCAGTCCTAGCGCCACCACCTATCACGATAATCCCGAAACCATGGCAAGACCCCTCGCCCTTCTTCCACCCGTAACAACTAGCATTAGTGTTCGAGCTTCATATCCAGATGGCGGATCAGATCCACTATGACATACTCATGCATCAATGCATCAACATGTTATATGAGGCATATTCAAATGCACCAGCTGGGAAAAAATGTCTGACATGTCCAAGGCCTTTAGTCCTGCAGACTCGGAATGGGCCTCACAACGACGATCCCAGCGACACAACATGTGATGCTAATAGATAATTACATGGATTGGAGCTCAGTCTTGTTCCAGTTTCCAATTTTCTACTTAGATGCTTGTTTAATTTCCAGTTCAATGTCCAGTTTTACTTCTAGTTTAGTTTTATTTCCAGTTTTACTTATGAACAATGGTGTAAAGACTTCAGTCTGCCACCTGCCCTGGTTTCCTCTTGGCAGGGAAGATGATGGATCACCAATTTTTGACTTGGACATCACAGTTTGCCATCTATCCCAGTTTCCACTAACTCAGCAGAACAGTTGGAAGACTGTCGACCTGTGCTTTTTTGTATTTGACAAGTTTTAATAGGAATTGCCCTTTTTTATTAAAAAAAAAAACATAAAATTTTAATTAAAATTAAAACAAAAAAAAATTAAAAAAAAATTAGAAAGCTACATATTATTGGGGTGCCTTGGGGGGTGATGCCTGACATATCCCCGACCCCCACGGGCTAAGTCCTAGTCCCACAGGGCCAGGCCTTAGCCTGTGGGGGATGGGGCGATGTTGAGCATCGCCCCCCATGACACCCATGGTGCCCAACCAGCCCGCGTGGGTTGGTTGGGCACTGTGGATTCCATGGTGGGTGATGTCGGGCATCACCCCAGCCCCCACAAGCTAAACCTTGTCCCTGTGGGACCAGGGCTTA
>JZKD02S1673435.1:366715-401981 GCA_000966675.3 Picea glauca | reverse complement strand
TATCTAAATTTTCTTTTTAATTTTCTTTTTGTTTTTTAATTTCAATTCTTTTATTTTTCTTAGTTTTTTTAGTTTTTAATTTATCAAAAAAACATTGAATTAGATTTTTTTGCTACATATTAAAAAATAGTATTATTTAACTACAACTTTTTAAAAATGTGTTAAAAATGGTGTTTTCCACTATATTTTAAAAGTATGGAACAATAAATTAATTAAGGAGACACAATTATATGAAAAATCGTAACTTGAAAAAAATAAACGGTAAAAAATATTTTTAAGATTGAAAGAAGCATGGAAAAATGAGTAAAAGCATCGTTAAATAAAAAAATAAAATTAGTAAAATTTGAAAATAGATGAAAAATAGGGATTTAAAAAAAATGTGGAAACATTGTGGATCTAAAAATTTAAAATATCGAAAAACCACCTAAAAATGGAGAGGGGGTGCTAGAGAGTTCTTAAGTTAATAACTATGTTTACAATGACTTGTATGAGAAGAGTATGAAAAATAGCATGTAGAACATGCTACTCCTCTAGATAATTTGACGTCCCCACCTTTATGGTTCTAGAACATTCTTGAGAAAAAACTCAACACCATATCACCAAGAAAAATTAGAAAACAAAACACAAGTAGAAATACAAAAATATATAATAACAATTTTCCATGTGATGTAGAGTTTGAGAATAAAAATTACATGGTCTTCATCGATCAAAATGAATACTTATGAAAACATTAATAAAATCATACAATAACAATATTTTAAATCACTATCTTCATACTTCAAAATATTTACCTATAAAACACGAAAAAACACAACAACAATATTCTATATCACTATCTTCATACCTCACAAGATTTATCTACAAACCACCTCAAAAACACAAATACAAAGAACAACAAAATCAAACTTTGGAAGAGAAAAATTAATGGAATCTCAGTGCTGAAAAATGCACAAAAAACACATAATAACTATCTTTTAAATCACTATCTTCATACTCCACAATATTTACCTACACAACACAAAAAAACACACAACAATCTTCTATATCACTATCTTCATACTTCACAAGATTTACGTACAAACCACTACCAAAAAACAAAAACACACAACCACAAAATCAAACTTTAAAAATAGAAGAATTAATGAAATCCCACTGAAAAATGTACAATAAATACCATCTCAAAGCAATGTATATAGTATCGCTTTCACAAAACAACAACTAATATTCGCCCTACTAAACAACATTTAATGCTACTTAAAGATGGATATGCAACATCAAATTTGAAACAATTCAAATCTAACTCAAACCTAACTATACATACCACCCTCACACAATATTCAATGCTACATAACATAGTGCTTAATGTCCGCTTCACACCTACTGCATGGCAAGATCTTTGAAGAACGGATTAGAATACACTGAACATTCAAATGAGATGGTGATATTACTGCAAGATGTCCAAGTGCTGAAACAGTTAGATGCCAACTGAATATTGCACACAACGTCCATTGAATGAATGCAAACTCTTACATGTCCATAGGAGGATGAATGCAAACTCTGACATGTCCATAGGTAAAAGGTCTCATAGCTTTAACATTGTTTGAAAATAAAATAGAATTGAAACCCTGCCTGCTGTGAGAAAGTGCGTGAATTAATTCAAAAAGCTGATTGGAAATGACAGATGTATGCGTGTCATGCGTCATTTGCTTTAGAGTACTATTCCATCTTCAACTCTACCACCTCTCAATACAAGACGGCTGCCTATCGCAACCTGCGTGGTGGCTGGCTAGCTGGCTATTAACTTTGACGGATGGTTTTTCATTTTATAATTACATTTTTAATATTTAAAATATCTATATATATTAATATTACATTTTTAATATTAAAAATACATATTAATATTTTATATAATTATATATATACTACTCGACGAAATTTTTATTTATAATATATATTGTTTAATTTTTTATTGATATTTTTAAAAATTATATATAATTGTGTTTTAAATATATAAACAAAATTTTTATTAAGAAAAAACTCAACACCATATCATCGAGAAAAATTTGAGCAAATGATGACCTCTCAAACCCAATCCTCGTTTTTTATATAGAGTGTGAGGCTCATGCCATTTGTCCATATCATTCAAAATACTAATTATTTAATTACTAATTTCATATTATTCACCCACCCATGTGTCACTCCATGAACAAGTATTTGTTTTATTTAAAATGAAAACTAGAGATTATTCATTACATCCCAACTTCTCATACTATTGTTACTCTTAGGAATTCCCTAGATTCCTTTTATTTTTCCTCATTGTGTGGGTGCACATGAAATTATTATTTGCTATTTAATTAACATTTCTTTTCTTTCCATTTAACTCACCCCTTTCTATATGCATTTCCATTTCCAATTATAAAGTAAATTTTATTTTCCTTTACATAAAAATATACATAAGTCTATATGATCAATCAAACTACTCATGAAATTCATTTAGTTTCCCATGCTAAGATAAAATGCATATTCCAAAGGATACTTCTCTCCAAAGTATACATGCACCACATCAAATTCGATACCAAGGGTGAGACCAAGTTAACTTAGATCCTTCAAGTATTTGGTATCGAGAACTAGACATGATCACTACATCTCTTTAAGTAACCTCCACCAAGAGCTAGAAATAACTTATACAATTGTTCAAGTGCATGATTCCAAGGATTCCATGCCCCTACATGGCCTTCAAGTACTACCTACCAGTATGTACCAAGGGTTCCATGTTCACACATTCCCTTCAATTATGATTTTTATAATGTCATGGTTGGGACTTAACTAACCAAAATACTTAACCATTGGTGATATACCGATGGTAACTAAGGAATAAGGATTGATACCTTATTTCACACCCTTTTATAGGACATCATAATTAACTAAATCCATGAACTACCCTTACAACAACGTGAAACCTCCACGCAAAAACATAAAATATATGTAGCCTGGAAAATTGTTCATTGAGAGCAGATAGGATTTGTATAGGGACGGTTTATTTTAGATACATTCTTGTTAGCTTGGGAGGGAATGGAGTGGGAAAGGGATTTTGGTTCGTAGGAACTCTTCCTGAAAATTGATTTCAACAAAGCATATGATCGTATTGATTGGAATTTTATCACCAATATTTTGACATGCCTTGGGTTTGGTCAGTGTTGTGTTAGTATGATTAACACATTTTTTACATGTGTTTCTTCTTTTGTTTCATTTAATAATATTTTGTCCCCTTGCATCCATCTCCATAGGTATATCAAGAAAGGGTGCCCTTTGGCCCCTTATCTCTATGTTTTGATGGCCAATGATCTTGGATATTTATTGGATGTAGATCACCTTTAGGGTCGGATTAGAGGTATTTCTCTCCCTTGGGGGGAGGATATGATTAATTTTTTTTTTGTAGATGACTCTTTTTTCTCAATCTTTGTAGATAAGGAGTTTGTCTTAACTTGCAGGGATTTCCTTTCATTGTTTTGTGAGGCTTCAGGGGAAATTTTTAGTGTTCACAATACATAATACTAGTTAGTTGGTCTTGATGATCATCCCATGTGGTTTCCATCTACTTGGAAGTTTGTCGATGCAAGTGTTATCGTGTGGTATCTTGGTATACCATTTGGGGTAGACATTTCTCGAGTTCCAATGTGGGATTGGTGCTTGGAAAGATTGCAATGCAAGTTACTTTTTTGCAGTGCAAGAATCTTCCCTTTGCTGCTAAGTTGATGGTGGTGAGTAGGATTCTTCAAGCCTCCCAGATTTACTGTAATACCCATGTTTCCCCCAGCTTGTAAATACAATTATATTATTGATAAAAAAATTATGGACATATCTATTATGTGTGGATTTTGGGAAATGATGAACCTTTGCTAAAGAAGGTAATGTGAATATTTTTGTTATTAATGTAAAAAGGAAAATGTTGAATAATTGTTGAAGGGTATTTCCTATACAGATTATGATTCCATGAGAGGGAATGGTGAGGGGAACCATGACTGGTTGAGATGACCCCTTCCAAGTAGTAATATGATGAATTAAAAATGTTCAAACCCAAAATTGTCCTATGCCCCAGAAAAATTTAATTATCAGTTAAGCTAGTGGTTGGTTGGTCCTCCTCATAAATCAATGAGACTATGGGCATAGTACCCATATGGAAGTTTCTAATATGACCCATGAATTGGGGGATTTGACCCACGAAATCTTGTTGTGAAAGGAAGAAAAAGAGGAAAATTATGGGCAGAGGAAAGGGGACACACAGGATGGGGTATGGAGACCAACTATGAGGGGATAGGAGTGAGAAACTCTTCTGGTTCTTCACAGAATAGAGAGAAGTGAAGAAATGCATTTTTCTGGGTGTAGGAACCATTGTCCATTGTCTTCAAATCAGGTTGATCAATGGGGATACAAAATTTTACTGATTGGATGAGAAATCATGAAGGAACTATGAGGGGGGGGGCATGAGGGACTGTTTGGCAGTGAAATGATTCCCTTCTGATAGCAACTCAAGATCTTTGTGGAAAGAACATCCCCTTTTCTTGGTAAATTGAAGACTTGGATTCCTATGTTTGTGTAGGTGGAGGAGAATGGCCTCCATCCTTTCTCTTTTGTTGAGTAGAAAGAATTCCCCCTCATGGCATCATACTCTGGATAGGGGGTGGACAACTATAGAGATAAATTGTGCAACTGTGCCTATGGTTGGGTGGAAAGTGGCACACCCTTCAACAATTTCCAACAATTTCTAAATTTCAGACAAATGTTTTATGTGCCTTTTAAACACATGAAAAGTTTATTAAATATTATGGAATTCATGTGATAGTTATTTGAAGATTTTTTAATATTATTCAAATAGTGGAGTTGTCACTCTAATTATTTGACCGACTGTGAAATTTGAAATAAGATATGGGAAAACATATTATGTTGTTGGTCTTCTCCCTGTATTTGTTTTGAAAGGGAGGTTGTTAGTAATTGTTTGTCACCCAAAGTATGAACAAAGTGTTGGTTGGTCACTGATAATAATGTATGTGAACAAATCCCCAAGTTATTAGTAAAAGACTGAGCCACTAAAGCTCTCACAAAACAACTTGGTAATAGGGAATGCAATTTTTGATATAAACTTGAATATTGGTCAACTAACCTTGCCCACTCTATTGGCTTGGAAAATATACTAGGATTCAAAATTATAGAAAAGTTCGGATATCTATTTGGCCTTAAGAGAATAAGCCAAATGTTTAAGAGAGGAAAATTATTTTAAAATAAATAATGAGAAAAGAATGAGAAATGGAAATTCAAGTCCTTAATTAGACATAAAATGAAATTTAGAATTTGATACATTGTGATTAATTAAGTTTCATTAGGATTTGGTAAGAAAGAAATTTTTACAGGAATTAGTCATTAGATTTATGTCCAAAGGGGACAGATTTGAAAATAGTAACTATTCCCTTAAAGTAGCAAACAAATGCATGAAAATAGGAGAATAGTAATTTTTGGTAAAACCATAGTTTTACCATGGAGAACTTTACCTCCAATAAATGAAATATTCTGGAAAGAATTAAAAAAAATAAAATGCATGAATTTATATATGTATTTATATATTTATATGTTTTTCGGACAAATTTGAATGAATAGTAAATATTGGTAAACCCTCGTAAATTCCAAAGTTACTAGTTAAATGTTTTGATAATTGGAATAATGAGTTGAGAAAGACATATATTACAAAATGTGATTTTTTTCCCGTGTGTGAGAAATGGGAAGCTTGAAGTTTCCCAATTTAAAAAAAATAATTACGCTCTACATAGGTGCTTCCAATGAATATAATTCTTAAAGACATATAACAAAAAGCATTATGTGGTTTTCTCCCGCTTTGGGTTTTCACGTAAAACACTGGTGTACTGTGTATGCATGTGATTTCTCATTTGTTCATTGTTTATTTACTCCACAACTATTGGATGATAATTCTACATTGATATAACACTTGCATTTTATGGTGAAAAATGATTAAATTGATCTATCACTGATTCACCCCTCCTCTCAGTAATCCTCTTGTTCTTGTTATTCTTCCTCTTCACAATCTATGTAGAATAATTTCTTCTCACCACACTTATCTGCCTTACTATACTTGTTGTCACAATTAAAGCATAAACATTTTTCTTTTGTTTCCTCCAATTGTTGAGGTGTCAACCGTGTAGGTTGAGGTGTTTTAGAAGAAGGAACATTATTATCTCGATAGATATTAGGAGTGGTCCTTCTAGTAGCCATAGCCATATTTTTACTTTCAACATTTCTCACCACCCTGGACTCATTCTCCAATGATTTGGGTTCCCAAAGGCGAACCCGATGTTGAATGTTATCCTTTAAAGATCCTATGAATACATCAATCAGGTGCTCATATGGAATATCCATTACTTTTATATTCAATCTTTGGAAGTTCTCAATGTGTTCCACAACTAAACCCTTTTGCTTGAGATTTATCAATTGGCTGAAGAAGGTATTGCTTCTTGTATCCTCATAGTGTGCTATCATTTATTCTGTGAAAGTTGTCCAAGTGATAAGTGATTTTTGAGAACAAAGCCATCATTACCACACACATTTATTGGTTTCTAAATATAAAGACGTAATTTGTACCTTTTGTGTGTGTGTCACATCATGTAGATCAAAGAGATGCTCCATCTGGAGTATCCATGTGATTGGATCCTTGCCACCAAACTTCCTCATATCAATTTTAGGAAAGTGGTTGGTCTTCAACCAAAAGTTGGAGTTTCTCTAGTCTTGATTCATGTTCCTTGTGTCCTCGTCATGAATTTCATGGGATACATTTTCACTTTCAGGTGGCCTCTCTATTAACAAATTTTTCAATCCTTCCATGATCTCCCTTTTTAATCCATCCATCTCAGTATCCATTATTGCTTCTAGCTTAGATTCAGTTGAATCCATCATCCCTTGTAGTTCATATTTTATTATTGCCTTATTTTGTAAATCATTTATGTCCATGTGCATTTTTTCACCTTCATCAATAGTTTGAAAGATTGTTTGGTGTAGAAGTTCCCTTTTTTGGTGGCATGTTGGAAAAGTATCACTTTTAAACCTTGATTTTGAGGTGGTTCTACTAGACGAGCTTTCTTCTGTTGTATCTCCAAAATTTTGCCCCTTTCAGGTCTTCTCTGCAATTCCATAGGTCCGATCAAATTGGCTGTGCCAAGTGTAAGTTATGGTAACTTCCCCACAACTTGTTTATTTTTGGCCCTTCTAGGAGAGCGTACTTGTAAAGCGTGCCAAGAGCACAATATCTGATATTTGATTCTGAAAGTTTCACCATAAATACTACAGACTTGTTGACGGACGTAAATGACACACCGTCAACTGGAAGGTCAAATCTGGATCGGGGTTGTCTAACTAACCCAAGACATTTGGAATTAAATGAACTGACAGGTTTAATGGCTCTGTTGGCCAACTAAAGTCCTAAAAATAATAAAAGAAATGAAACTAATCTATGAAGCTATGATACTAAAGATATAAATTTAATAATTTATGAATGTCAAAAGAGAAATATGGATATGTACATATGGTTATGAACAACGTATATACAACTTGCAATATTTACATGATATCTTGCGAAATAGATGTTTTTGAAAGTGTTTATAAAGTAGATAAAGAAATCACACACTTTTTTCCTTTTTCTTTTTAATATTTAAAATCTAAAACAAACACGAAAGAATACTAATTGAATGTGATTGCAATGAGAACAGATAAACACTCAAAGCTAATTCAAATTGTTCCTATTTCATTGATAAATTATCTAACTAAAGAACAAATAAACTAACCTATAATTAATTAACTAAAATGAATTTGTGCTCCTCTGCAATTCGAGCTCCTGGTTGTACTATTGATGTGGGAAACCTGTAACATAACGGTACTAACACTCCTAGAACAAACTCAAAGGTGTTTTGGAGCAGGAATATAAAAGGAGACTGATAAATAGATAGATCTGGTGATCTTATAATGGTGAATACTTATAATAAAGGAAACTTAATACAAAGCATTCATGTAATACATCATTCAATATCCATCATAAATCAACGATATTTTAATGAAATATTGATCACAGATGTAATATAGAGCAACAAATTATAGACATAATTAAAGTGTTGAATAATATGAAATATCATATGGTGATTAGACTAAAGTTGTATAAACATAATAAAATTTCATAAGATAAAGGAAAAACATAATGGGTAAGAGCCACGCTGGTCTAAAGCCAAGGAGTGAACATCTTCTCCAGATTAGTCTTGAAAGTCATATATCCATAATCTGTCCAAACCAAAGATGTTCTCACTACTAAGAGTGACCAGTATTTAAACTAGTTCAGGATTCAAATGCTCTTATCATACAAGATAGAGTTGAATCCACAAAAATCAGATAATATTACAAAAATAGTGAAACTAGAAACCACTCATGCATGAGTTGGTTTGTCAAAAATAAACCAAAGTTTTATAAACATAAAGAGGCAGAAACTATTGAATAATTGAGGGTATGATTCAAGGTTTTTGCTCCATGCAATCAACATCATAATCATCCATTTCATGTAGATAGAAAAACCGATTTGATATTCAGATAACAATACTAATTATTATTCAAAAGAGATTGGCTACAGAATCATAGATTCTGTAGCTAGTCTTATTATTAGCAAATGAAATCAAATTAAATATCCCAATTTTATTTTTTATAATAGAATGGAATAAAATGAAAACAAAATCATTTTACCATTAGAAATTAGCAAAAGAAGGATCCGACAGTTCAGAATTTATAATGGCGTTGAAACTGGTTGTGTTTTTTATTATGATATTCCTGGACTTCTTGGATATTTTGTTTTCCCTCTGTGTGTGTGCCTTCAAGTCAAATTTCTCTCATTCCAATAGGGAATTCTGAGTAGCCAAGAATTTTACTTGAGCCTGTAAGAGTGGAATATCTCTATAATAATGCTCTATCCAGTCTAGGCAGCTGTCACGGTGCACTAGGGTAATGGCAGACCGACATGGAATATAGTCGACAATAGATACTTCATTTTTACCTGTGGTTTGTTCCAGGTCGTGACGAATACTTGCAAAACCTTCTTTACCCTTGCGAAACGGGGGTAGCTTAGTCTTGAAATCATACTGTTCAACTGGGGTAACAACCTCTTTCTTGGGACATTGATTTTCTGGGTCTTCATGAGCCAAGAAATTGTTTATATCTCAGTTTGAACATTGATCGTCGACCTCGATCATAACAATCAAGCTCATATTATCACTTTTTTGATTTCTTAATTTTCTAGAAATCAAATGACCAACCTTCTTATTCCTAAAATTTAAATCGCAGCTCTGTTGTTTCTTTCCCTTAAGGAAATTCTTCACAACAGGTTTATCGTTATTGTTCACATTAGATTCGTTCATAGGAACATGGTGATATTTCTCTTTTAATTCAGTAATTACCTATTCTGAAGATCTTCTAGGTGAAAATTTGCATGGTAATTCCTTATCCACGGGGGTTTAATCAACAATAGAAGTTGGTTCATTGAATTCAGAGCCACCAAATAAATTGAAGACCTGGCTTTCGATCACTGGTCTGTCCAAACTGGGGTTTACAATTAAATGAGGGTTGATTGTATCGTCAACCTGGGAAAAGCCATTTTGGATCAGGAAACCCTCCCAATTATCATTGTTTTGTGATAGGTGGGAAACTAATAGGATCTTAATGAGTCCATGATGAAACATACTCGACAGAGAACTCGTTCTCTATCGCTTATAGCACTTAGACATTTTGTAAAGGTTGATTAACAGGTAAAAATGCATATTCAACTCAAACCCCGTGAAAATCATAAGAAACTGAATGTGGTACAGAAAAACCAACCCATACCGGCCTTGACAAGTGAAAAACTGTTTCAAAATTATAACGAGACTATGCCATCTAGGTTTTAGAAAAGAAATGGGAATACCTTTCGTACAACAAGTGGATTTGCTAGAAGCTATGAATAAAATCCATGGGATGTCCTCTATTTTAGCATTCTTAAACGAATTTTCTCTTTTCAATGGAAGTCGTGTCGCCCTGCTTCTGAAATCCTTATCTCTATCTATACATCCTCGACCTTGGCCCTAAAACCGTCGGAAGTGTGTGCAAATCCCTGTGCAACCTGGAGATATTATCCTTCAAAATTCTTGAGGAACACATCCCACCTGTGAGCCTTCAGGTCGTCTATGGTGTCATCATGGGACATAAGAGCTTGCCATCCATTTGGCTCGATACGAACCATGGGTGCAATTTCCACTGTGAAAAGGATACAACAAATATCACAAGGGATAGGTTTAGGTTTCCAATGGACAAGCAACAGAGAGAGGTCTAAGTGAACTATAATGGCATGAAAAATACGAAGTTTTGGGACTATCATAACTCAGAAAGAAGAGTTGGGGAAAACGAAAAAAATAGAGGGCTCATAAAACTACGAACCACTACCTATGATAAATGTCAAACCCTCCATAGTACAAAACCCAAAATTAGATAATGAATGATCTCATCAATGCTCAAGACAACAAAGTGAATTGAAAACATAGGTACAGCATGCCTGTACCAACTGACATTAATGTTGATATAACAGTTGACATCATGAGAACTATATGAAATGTTAAACCAACATTTTAGTGGGCTTGAACATTTCACAAATTAATTCAACGATCAACTATAGAACCAATGCAGTCATGATATCCATAATACATAAATATTTCGATGGTCGATTAATCAATAAGTTCATAAGACTTGAGTTTTAACCATATATGGGTGCCTTTAAAACGATATTTCAAAGGTAAAAGATATGAAACCAAGCCCCAAGTTTTATATTTAAATTCATGCTTACAGTCATGAATTTAAACAAGACAAATGAAAATGCAAACAAAAACTCAATAAGGTAAGTTAAACCCAATCATCACTTCGAAACTCAGAAACATAAACATTTACAAATGAAAGGTGATGGCAGCTACAGAAAGACATAATCTCTTTGTGAGAAATTTGATTGTAAAAATAATCGAAAATTATTTGTGGCTGCCAATAATGGTAACATACTGGGCGAAACAGTTATCTCTGCATCACCATAAAATTCATGTTAGGGTGAGTCAGATGAAGTGATTTTTTAGAAATAGTTAACAACAAGTAAGCATTCTAATCATAACTCATAAATAACATAGTTTAGCATCAGATGTATTTATGTCTAAAAAAAATGTAATATGGCATCTAACTTAGATTACGAGTGTAGTGATCTTTATGCAGTTGACTTTGATACTGTTGAGAGGGCCATTGCTGCCAGCAGGCATCCATAGCCTCGGTAGGGATGCCATTTAACCCACTCTAGTACCTCTACCATGTCCAAGAGTCGTCCACTCATGATACGGGACATATTTGAACTTGATCAAATTGAAAGACACACCTGAGGATCTTCTTAAACCCGACATTGCTTCGCTGCCAGCAGGCTTGTTCAGTACCCCGATGAAGTTGCCTTGGTATCATGCATACATTTACCCACTGCCAGCATACATGTTTAGGGTCTTGATGGGTTTACATACACTTCCCACACATTGCAGTGCTTTCAACTCTCCAGAATTTGTTTATAATTTGCAGAACTTAATAATATTCAAGAGGGCAGGGTGATATTGGAAATCTCATAGTTTGGAATAAAAATTTTGATCATTTAAACATCATTCTCCTTTTTGATATCCTTCATCACACTTTGGACACTTAGATTTCTGTTCGGAAACCATCTCGAGGACGAGAATGTATAGTTGAGTTGTTTTCCTTAAAACAGGGACAACATTAGAAGTTTATTGATTATAATCACGTCTACTTGTAATTTCAATAAAAAAACCAGAAACATTGATCAGAACATAAACTACTTTTGTTGATCTGAGTTTTAGCATTTACTGCTCAAGTGCTTGGGAAGTTATCAATTGCTGCTAATGAATGAGAAATTTTGATTCCCTTCCACAAATGTAATAGTGACTCAGAAATAACTATTTTTAGAAAACAAATCATAATTAAGAAACATAAAGAACCAAAATAAAAACAAAAAAGAAAACATCAAAATATTTACAGAATGGTGGAACATAAATCATCAAGTGAAATACCTCTTGAGGGCCTGACCTTTCATCGGGAAAGTGTCTGGTTGTCCCTCCAAATTATGCAGATGGAAAGAGTTGGGACCCAATTTTTCATAAATTACAAATGGTCCTAGCCATAGGTTTTGGAACTTGGTATGTCCCCCCTTACCCTCATGGGATTTGTCCCACTTGAGAACTAGATCTCTGACATTGAAATTCCTATCTGAAGATGAATTTGAATCAAACCATCTTTTTACAAATTGTTGGTGTTGATCCAATTTCTTCTTTGCCTATGTTCTCACTTCCTCTAGTTTTAATAAGACATTTATTTGATTTTCTAGAGGAGTGCACTCTTCTTCTTGAACTTTCTGCGACAGTTGCAGGGAAGGAAGTAAGACATGCGGGGGGAGAATTGCTTCTCTTTTGTAGAAGAGGAAGAAAGGGGAATTACCAACAGAGGCTTTTGGGGTTACCCTATCAGCCCAAAGTGCATTATATAGTGCATTGTGTCAGTTCTTGTGATTTTCTAAAACTGTCATTTTAATATTCTTGATTAAATTTTTATTCGTTGATTCTTCTAAGCCATTTCCTTGAGGGTAGTAGCTTGCATAATAATTTAGTTTAATCCCTTTTTCCAGAGAAAAAACGATCATATCAAGGGATGAAAAGTAAGAGGCATTATAAAATACCAAACATTCAAGAATGCCAAATCAAGTGATTATATGAGATTTTAGAAAAGATATTACCTGACTTATGTTTACCACTTTTAAAGGTACAACTTTGGACCATCTTGTAAAATAGTCTATTGTTGTAAGGATATACTTGTGTTGTTTCTAAGAAGAGGGATTAATTGGTCCTATGATGTCTAGGCCCCATTGCTGAAAAGGTGTATCTACAATAGCAGGTTGCAAAGAGAATGTTGTCTTCTTTACCCGTCCTACAGCCTTTTGATAGATTATGCATTTACGGGACAACATATGGGCATATTTAAAAAAAGTAGGCCAATAGTACCCATCTCTTAACACTTTGTGGGCAGTGGTATCTCCACCAAAGTGACCACCGGCTTCACCTACATGAAGTTCAGATAACACTTTTCCTGACTCTTCCTTTTCCAAACAATGCAGAAAAACACCATCAAAGTTCCTTCGAAATAATACATCATTTATTAACTGGAAATACACATATTTAAGCCTAAGTGCTCTTCTATTTTTTGGAACAATATTGCGAGGAGAAGATCCATGAATTAAATAAAATTTAATTTCTCATACCAAGAATTAGCAGTAGGTTGTGCACAACTGATCTGTTTTTCATTATGCTAATTCACACTTGAGGTGTTTATTTGACTTTCTTGTTCTTCAACTTAATCAACCACTAGTTTACACATGACTTGACCTCTAATAATTTGTGCAGGGGTTATTTCGAGGTCATATTCTTGTAGTGACGTAATCCAATTTTCCCTTTTCTCACCTAGTTTCTTTCGTACTAACAAGTTTCTTAGAGCTGGGTAAGGAACAATAACCTTGGTTCTGGATTTCAATAGGTAAGACCAGAAGTGTTTCACTGCTTTGAAAACAACATATGCCTGCTGATCTATTGTTGGGTAATTAATCTCTACTTCTTTAAAAGATCATTTCATGAAGGCAATGGGTATCTCATTACTTTTATCTTTTTTCTGTGTAAGGACAACAACATAATATCGGTCAGAAGCAAAGGTGTAAAGAGTGAAACCCTGAGAAAAATTAGGACTCATCAAGGAAGGGGCCTCTATTATTTCTTTTCTAATTGAATCAAAAGCATGACTTTCTTGTGATCCCCAACGATACAAAAAATCATTTGTAATTAAATTTTGTAACAGTCTAATCATTTCTGAGAAGCTTGGGACAAACCTTCTAACGAAATTAATCTTTCCCAAAAAGGATTGCATGGATTTTTTGGAAGGAGGGGGGATTTTAGCAATATCTTGGGTTCTTTCGGGGTGAATAATCATTCAATCCTTAGACACTATAAATCCAAGCAGTTTGCCTTGCTCTAGTGCAAAGATTGATTTCTTAGGGTTGAGAGATATGTTGAACTTGCGGCAATGTTCTAGGACAGTCGTAAGGTGAGACAAGTGATCTTTCTTGTTTTTAGAGAAGATAGTGACATCTTCAAGATAGACCATGATTGACTGGTTAATGAGGCCAAATAAAGAAATATCCATTTCTCTATGGAAAGTGGCACTGACGTTTATCAGTCCAAAGGGAATTTTCCTGTAGGTGTAAGTGCCCCATGGGGTACAAAAGGTGATTTTAAGCTGGTTTGAGGGAGACATACGGACCTGGTTGTATCCTGAAAAACCATCTAGCAGAGATAGTATTTCAGACCCAAACACCTATTGTAGAATTTGTTCCATTGGAGGAACATGGTAGTTGTCTTTATCAGACACTCGGTTTAAGTTCTGAAAATCGACACAGAGTCGAATTTCACTAATTTTCTTCCTTACAATGACTAAATTTGACACCCATTGTGTGTGCCTAACTAGGAAAATTTTCTTTGCAACTAGTCATTTTTTTAGCTCATTTTTAGCAGTGGGTTCCAATTTAGGGTGCATCTTCCTCAATTTATATTGAAAAGGTTGAGTCTGGGGTTTCATAGGGATAACATGTTGTATGTTGTTAGGGTCAAATTTTTTCAATTCATCATACATCCAAGCAAAAACGTCTTTAAATTATTTAAATAACTTTATAAAAGAGGATCTTTCTTGCTTGGAACATCCCTTTCCCAGATTAATATTTTGAGTATTATCCTTTGTTTCAAAATTAACCATTTCATAGATCAAAGAGGAACTATTAGTTTTACAATTGACCGCCCCTCTAAATTTATCATGCAAGTCATAGAATTTCGCTAGTCTCTCAACAGATCTGGGGATAGAGTTTACCATATTAGACATTGATTCAGGAGATTGAGGATCAGATATTACCGTGAAGTTTCGGAGGTTCTCATCATGAGTGCCTTCATCAATGTATGCACCTTGGAAGGTGTCTTCCATATGTAGAAAGTTGATGATATGTTGTTCATCATCGAATACTCTCCAATTTGTGATGTTATCCGGTATCGACGACCCGAACAACAGTTCAATTGAAAACGCATTAGGGGAGAGACCTTCAACGGGCAATAGTTTAGAAGCAACATTGGCCAATAAATCATCTTTTGAATTACTCAATATAGGAATGGAATTTATGTTAAATGATGAAAATTTATGCATCAAACTCCATACCTCGGTTTGGTATATTTTCAGATGTGGTGACAAACAGTGTATGGAGTTTCTTACCTTCTTGACCACAATTTCTGAATCACCGAATACTATCAAGTTTTTCACATCCATATCCAATGCTTTCTTAAGTCCTTGTAGAAGTGGTTCATACTCAGCCATGTTATTAGTACATTCGAACTCTAACTAGCAAGAAATAAAAGTCTTATTACCTACGGGATCAATGAGTACACAGCCAACACCTGCTCCTTCTTTGGATTTGGATCCGTCAAAGTATAAGGACCAGATCTTTGCGTTGTCAAGAGTACTTGGCATACTTGGAAATGTTGGTGTCTGAGTATAGGTTGTAACTTCAGATTGTTGCCTAGGATCAGTGATAGAAGAAATTCCAGTCATGAAATTACCAAAGAAGGTATTCATTCCATGTGTTTCAAATGAATTTGCAGATGTAACAAAAGGCTCATTTTTATCATTCAGATCCATTACAATATGCTTGATATAATGTTCTCTTTTTATCCTGATTTTGTTGGGCTGTCTAATTTCAGGGAACCACAAGTGAGACCAATCTATGGCAAAGTAACCATGCAATTGTTTTGACCAATCCCTGCTTAAAAATAGACCATAAACTTCAAGGCTATCAACAACGATAATATCAATTATCTGATGAAATTTAGGATTGGATGATAGTCTAATCAACACATTCTTAAGCTCACCAATTACTTTAACATTTGTTCGATCTAGCTGAATGATTTTGAGATCAGAAGGTTTAACTTTTGCATTAATTTTTTGGCATACAGATAGAGGAATCACGTTTGATGATGCACCAGAATCGACCATACAATTATTTACATTCCTATTAAAAATTTCAAAGGTTAACAAAAATGGGGGGACATTTTTCCAAGTGTTAATAGTAGAATTTTTATTATTTTTTGTTGTTGTCCCTAAAACAGTTTTATCTACATTTGCTACAGTTTTTTCTGCTAAGTCCCTTTTGTCTAGAGGTTCAAATGTCTTTTTAGTTGGGACATTTTAAGCTGTATTTGAATCTATTTCTGCTGATTTTTTGCTTCTAGGATCATTCTTTTTACTGTTTTCAGTGATGCTTTGAAGCATTTTATGCAAAATAAGGGGAAATTTCAGTAATTCAAAAACATAAATATTAGCCCTCAATTTTTTCAGATCTTCAATTAAATTGTATTCTAAAATTGGGGCTGCTAAGCTTTGTTTAATTTCAGTTTTATTTGACTGTTTCAGAAGCACAGTTTTACTTACTTCAGAAGGGGGGCTTATTTTGTGTTTTGCTTCTTGTGTTGTAGGGGTGGATAGTTTCAAAATTCGCTTAGAAGATACTATCTGACAAGTGATCAAAAATAGAGGGAGACGAATCCTCCTCTTCTGGTACCTCTTCCTCAACTGCATCGTTAGAATTTTTCAGGAGGAACAAATGCATAATTATCGTGTGCTTCTAATATGGTTTGCAAATCATATTGTAAACTTTCGAAACTTAGACCTTTTGTGGTCGGGTTTGGCCGGTTATGAGGAAAAGGTTTTTTGAGACGAGTTTTAAAACTTCCTTTGCTTGTGGATGCCTCCTAGGCCAATCTCTTCAAGTCAACGACCTGAGTAGACAATTTTTGGAAAGATTTTTGCAAGCTCTCTAAGTCTAAAGTTTCTTGTTGATTTTTAGTTTGAGGAGGCCTAGTGAGAATTTCTATTTTCTTCTTAGAGGATGAGGTTGTTTCATATTCACTATAAAGATTATCTTTTAAGCTCAAAATATCTTTCTCAATTTGAATTGCCTCCTCAAAGGCTTCCAACAAAGTCTTATTTTTAGACCTTTTGACATGTTCAACAACACAGTTTTTCCAATAGAGGACGAACACCTTTAGTAACCACTCACATAACTAGATCAAATATCAACACACTGATGTTTTCACGTGGCAAAACCCCTACGGGGAAACATCCATGGCCCCAACCAACGCGGCCACTTGGAGCATTTTATTAATGCAAAGAAAAAGATTACAGAGAGATTTTACAAGAGAGTTTCTCACAATCGATCATCAACAAATGACCCTCCATGCTCTTTAAATAGAGATCATGGACCAATCGGGTGCTAAGCCATGGATCAATGGTCATTACGATTGAGGAGAGTATGAACCGTAAGATCACTCTATGTCGAGAACATATCGTGACCGTCGGATTTCCTAACTACAAATGCATACTAATGCATACTAAAGAAACACACTTTTACCTAATGACACAATATACCAAGTAGATCTTACTAACTCATAAGTGTCTAAATATCCTAACATCCCCCCTTAAGAACCTTCAACTTGGGAAAATCCTTTGGAAACTAACCGAGTCTTGTGTCTTTCAACACTTCCATCTGATGCATACTTTTTTGTAGACCCATTTACATATAACAAGTTTTCTTCCATTTTGAAGAGGTACAAGATCCCAAGTATCGTTTTCCATTAAAGAATGATACTCTTCATTCATTGTTGTATCCCAATCTGGATGACCTGAAGCTTCTGCAAATGTCTCTGGATCATGAGTTTCTGAAACTTGAGCCAAAATATAAGAGGCTCGCTGAAACTATGAACATGTCCGACGCTGATCTAAAGGATCATTGACAAGATCACAAGTTGCTTCTCATGTTGAACGGACCCATCTAGGAAGCAATAGAGCTGGTGCTGGTTCAGGTTCAATGGACTCATCTGGAGGAGGGTGAGTAGGTGGAGGTGGATTTTCATCCTCACTATCATCATCTGAAGAAGAAACCATATCATAAGAAGGCACAAACATTGAAGATGGCTCGCAGGCCGAAGAAGGAACAATCACTGAATTAGGCTTGCAGGCCAGGAGATTTTCATCAAATTTAACATCTCTTATAATAATAATTTCATTACAATGTGATTGAAGAAGCCTGTAACCTTTGACATCTTCAGAATAACCAACAAATATACACTTCTCACTTTTAGGCTGCAATGCTTTCCTTTTCTCATCAGGAATGTGAGCCCATGCTATACTGCCAAATACACAAAAGTGACTTACATCTGGCTTAATTTTAGTCCAAGCTTCTTCCGGTGTTATATTTTTAAGAATCTTTGTGGGAGTACGATTTACTATGTAATTTTCACAGTTGATGGCTTCCACCCAATACTTTAGACTTAATCCCTTAGATTGGATCATACAATTAGCCATTTCTTTTAATGTGTGGTTCTTTCTCTCAGCAACACCATTTTGTTGTAGTGTATATGGAACAGTGTGTTGCATTTGGATTCCCTGTGTAGTGCAATAGCTTGTAAAATTATTATTCACATATTCTCCTCCATTATCTATTCTTAACCTTTGAATTTGATGTCCATATTTCTTTTCTACAAGGGCCTTGTAGGCCAAAAACTTCACTCTTGAGTTTTAAGAAGTAAACCCAAGTATGTATGGAAAAGTCATCAATGAAAGTTAAGAAATACTTGCACCCAGAAAAAGAAGGAGAAGAATGTGGACCACACAAATCACTATGAACAAGCTGCAAAGGACCCGAGGCGTGCCAAGAGGCACGTTTGTCAAAACTGTCCCGATGATGTTTTCCAAGAACACAACCGACACAAACACCATCTTTGCATGAAACAAGAGGAAGACCAGTCAACATCTATTGATTACATAGTTGTTGCAATGAGCGATAGTTTAGATGACGAAACTGCTCATGCCAAAGTTTGCTCAAGTCATCGCTATGAGAAACAAAAACTAATGAAAAAGTTGATGACCCAAAGTTGTCAAAGTTGTACAACCTGGTAATATCATCAATAATTCCAGTTGCAAGAACATGCTTAAGATATTTTAGATCCTTGATTACAACTTGGTGAGGTGAAAACTCGACGGTTTTACCTTCACCTGAATGAGTGATTTGATATACTGATAGAAGGTTACAAGAAAGACTTGGAACACATAATACATCATTGAAATGACCATTATCTACTTGAACTATTCCAGATCCTACAACACTAAGAGATCTATCATCACCAACAAATATTTTCTTAGTGTTACATTCATTTAGAGTAGAAAATATGGCTTTATCCTTAGCCATATTATAAGATGATCCTGAATCAATAAGCCAATCATCAGAAGAAGTAGTAGTAGTAGAATTTGAATTGAAGGAGAAACCAGAAGAAGAAAGTGCATGTCTGTGAGAAGAAGAAGTAGAATCAATATTGATGTTGTGCTTCTTCATCGCTACTTCTAAAACTACCATCTTTTTGAAACATTTGGACTCATCATGACCATCTTTATCACAAAAGTTGCAATGTCTGTTAGTATTCTTACTTTTATATTTTGCTTCTTTGTCACCAGTAGGAGTTGAATCTATCTGAGCAGGTTTGGGACCCTTATGTTGTTTTTTGTTGTAGCGAGGATGTTGCTTCTTGGGATACTTGGGTTTATATTTCTGTTGGGCAACTAAGGCTTTGTTGGAGGGACCTGTAGTGTTGATCGCTCCAAATTGTACAAGCTTATCTTCCTCTCAAATCAAAGAAGCACAAAAGGACTCAAGAGTGGGTTTTTCATAAGCTTATTCCCCTAGAGCCTCTCTCATGGCATAAAAGGTAGATACAAACACATAATATGCACTACCTAGCTTAGAAAGAATAATATAGATGAAACACTCTTCCCCCATCTTTATCTTACATTCTTCACATAAAATTATGAGTGTTTTAAACCTAGATAGATAGTCTCCAAGGAAAGAAAAATCATTTGGACTCAAGGTCAGTATTTGGTTTTCCAACTATTGTGCTCGAATAATATTGAGTTTACCAAACACATAGTCAATCATGTTCCAAGCTTCTTTGGGGTCATCAATATCTTGAAGGTGGTACCTTAAATCAAGAGAGATGAAAATTCCGATTATTCCACGTGCTTCATCATTCCTATTATCCCAATTGGATTTATTATCAGCATCAGTGGGTGCTTTTTCCTTGCCCAAGGTAATCCGGTACAAGCCTTTACTTCTTAATAAATCTTTCATATGATATTTCCATTGGAAGTAGTTGTTGTTGGTAAGCAAGACAGTACTTGTAGAATCCATATTAAATATGCAGATAATGTAGATTTAAAAACTGAAATTGATGATCTAGATGGAAAGAGCTTGAAAAGTTATGTGGTTTTAAAAAAACGGCACTGAAAACAGACTTCTGATGTTAGATTTATGCCCTTTTTAAAAAAAGGCACAATCGATAACCAAATGACCACGTGATTGTGTAAGTTGCTTTATGAAGTGACCCCCTTTTATAAAGAGAAGTGGGGATCACTTTTACAATGAAGTTACTTTATAACAGAAAAGTTGCATGAAAAATAAATAACTCTAAAATAAAATATTAAAGCTACTTATAGTGATTCACTTTTATACTTGAAGTGGAATACACTTTACAATTTTAGCATGAACTTTTTCAAAAAAGGTAACAAAAGAGAGACTTGAACTCAAGACCTCTTACTTGATAAGGCAACTTTTAACCAAATGATTTAGCAAAACATATTGTAATGTTCAGAAGGAGGATTAGGGTTGTTGTTGTGGTGGTGGTGGTGGAAGACATCCTTGGAGAGCATGCTAAAAAAAAACTCTTTTCACACAAGAAAAAAATTTCTCTTCTCGATGACAACGAGGGTTAGATATCGATTAACTTACCCGGAAGATGCACCTTTTCCTATCTATTTTTGATTTGCCGAGATCGCATAGGGCATGGGGCAAAGAGAATATGCAGATCTAAAAGAGTAGCAACCCGGAAATAAATAAAACAAACCGAAATAAAACCAAAACACTACTCTAATTTTTTTTTTAAAAATGCGTAATCAAGCTTTATACCTCCGGAACTGACTGTAATGGCCGTATCTTGGGAAAACAAAAACCTTTTAGAGTAAAACAAAAAGTGTTCCTAACTGAAAAGATCTCTCTAGACACAATGGAACAATATTCTCAGCCCATAAATGTACGGAAATGACAAAAAGAGGAGATGAGACAACTCGGCTTCACGATCTTGATCTACAACAGGAGCGGGTCTTCAAACAGGCTATGATATCATGTTCGAAAACACAGGTATTCCAACAAAGGATGAACACCTTCAGTAACCACTCACATAACCAGATCAAATATCAACACACAGATGTTTTCATGTGGTAAAACCCCTACGAGGAAACATCCACGGCCCCAACCAACACGACCACTTGGAGCAGTTTATTAATGCAAAGAAAAAGATTACAGAGAGATTTTATAAGAGAGTTTCTCACAATCGATCATCGACAAATGACCCTCCATTCTCTTTAAATAGATATCATGGACCAATCGGGTGCTAAGCCACGGATCAATGGTCGTTAAGATCGAGGAGAGTATGAACCGTCGGATCACTCTATGTCGGGAACATATCGTGACCGTCGGATTTCCTAACTACAAATGCATACTAAAGAAACACACTAGAAAACACACTTTTACCTAATGACACAATAGACCAAGTAGATATTACTAACTCCTAAGTGTCTAAATATCCTAACATGACCCATATGGCTATATTATTGTGCAAGGCTTTAGCATAATATGAAACGATTAAACTTTCTGTGGGCATCGAATATGCAGGGATTTTTTTTCTTTAAAGTAAGAAATCTTTGGTTAAATTCTTTCACTTTTTATTTAAGGTTCATTTTTAAGCTTGAGAGTTCCATAACCAATACTTTCAGAGATTTATCATCTCCAAATTTTTCAAGAAAACAAGTTTCAAACTTGTCGCAAGAGACGATGGTCTGGGGTTGTTGAGCAAAATACCATGTGGAGGCATTTCCCTCAAAAGTATAAGGAAATAATATGCATACTACATATTCGTGTTCAACACTCCGGAGTCTAATGGCCAACATAAATTTATTGATGTGATCCTCAGTGGATTTCTTTGAATCTGGATCGAATTTAGGCAGCCATTTCTTCGGATGCTTAGGTAATGGGTGTTGGGGTCTTGGTATAGCCATGACATATTGATCGAGCCAAGGTCTGGCAGGATTATTTTGGTTTTCCATGTGAGTTGGTGGTGTCGAAGGCTAAGATGGTTTTGATGAAGAGTTTCCTTCTTATGAAGACTCTCCTCCTGAACAAGACGGAGAAGAATTAGGTGGAGATGGTGGAATACCGGATCCTCCTGCTCTAGGGATGAGTGTTTCAATAGGATTGGTAGTATTTCAACCTAAATGGTTTTCAGGCAAACCAGTGCCTTGAAGTTGTTCTTGGATATCTATGAAATCAAGGGGTTGATTAAGTGGCCTACCAGGTTGTCTAATATGGGATAAGGAACTATGAGTTCTTATGAGTGATTGATGAACAATTTCTTGGACATCGACCCCTTGAGGAACTGGTGTCACTGGTTCAACGAGAATATAAGGGTTATCATTTGAGGTATTTGTTGTTTCAAGTGTAACGTTATTGTCTGAGCGACTACGCGTTACGACATGAGTGTGAGTGTGTGGGGAAGGAGTTTTGTTACCTCCATGTGCCATCAATTTAATTTAGGCCATACTTCTAGCGCCATTTGTTGACAGGCATAAATGACACATCGTCAACTTCAAGGTCAAATATGGACCTTGGTTGTCTAAATAACCCAAGATGTTTGGAATGAAATGACCTGATGAGTTTAATGGTTTCGTTGGCCAACTAAAGTCCTAATAATAAAAAAATAAATGAAACTAATCTATGAAGCTATGATACTAAAGATATAAATTTAATAATTTATGAACGTCAAAAGAGAAATATGGATATGTACATATGGTTATGAACAATGTATATACAACTTGCAAGATTTATAGGATATCTTACGAAATAGATGTTTTTGAAAGTATTTATAAAGTAGATAAAGAAAACACATACATTTTTCCTTTTTCTTTTTAATATTTAAGATCTAAAACAAACACTAAAGAATACAAATTAAATGTGATTGAAATGAGAATAGATAAGCAGTCAAAGCTAATTCAAACTGTTCCTATTTCATTGATAAATTATCTAACTAAAAAACAAATAAACTAACCTGTAATTAATTAGCTAAAATGAATTTGTGCTCCTGTGCAATTCAAGCTCCTAGTTGTACTGTTGATGTGGGAAACTTGTAATAGAATGGTACTAACACTCCAGAACAAACTCAAAGGTGTTTTGGAGCAGGAATATAAAAGTAGACTGATAAACAGACAGATTTGGTGATCTTATAATGATGAATACTGATAATAAGGGAAACTTAATACAAAGCATTCATGTAATACATCATTCAATATCCAGCATAAATCAACGATATTGTAATGAAATATTGATCACAGATGCAATATAGAACAACAAATTATAGACATAATTAAAGTGTTGAATAATACGAAATATCATACGTTGATCAGACTAAAGCTGTATAAACGTAATAACATTTCATAAGATAAAGGAAAAACATAATGAGTAAGATCCACGCCGGTCTAAAGCCAAGGAGTGAACATATTCTCCATATCAGTCTTGAAAGTCATCTATCCATAATGTGTCTAAACCAAATATGTTCTCACTACTAAGAGTGACGAGTATTTAAACTAGTTCAAGATTCAAATTCTCTTATCATACAAGATAGAGTTGAATCCAAAAAAATCAGATAATATTACAAAAATAGTGAAACTAGAAACCACTCATGCACGAGTTGGTTTGTCAAAAATAAACCAAAGTTTTATAAACATAAAGAGGCATAAACTATTGAATAATTGAGCATATGATTCAAGGTGTTTGTTCCATGCAATCAACATCATAATCATCCATTTCTTGTAGATAGCAAAACCGATTTGATATTCAGATAACAATACTAATTATTATTCAAAAGAGACTAGCTACAAAATCATAGATTATGTAGCTAGTCTTATTATTAGCAAATGAAATAAAAGTAAATCTCCCTATTTTATTTTTTATAGCATAATGAAAACAAAATCGTTTTACCATTAGAAATTATCAAAATAAGGATCTGACAGTTCATAATTTATAATGGCTTTGAAACTAGTTGGGTTTTTTATTATGATATTATTGGACTTCTTGGATCTTTTGTTTTCCCTCTCTATGTGTGCCTTCAAGTCAAAGTTCTCTTGTTCCAATAGGGCATTCCGAGTAGCCAAGAATTTTACTTGATCCTATAAGAGTGGAATATATCTATAATAACGCTCTATCCAGTCTAGGTAGTTGTCACAGTGCACTAGGGTAATGGCAGACCGACGTGGAATACAGTCAACAATGGGTACTTCTTTTTTACGTATGGCTTGTTCCAGGTCGTGACTAATACCTACAAAACCTTCTTTACCCTTAATACACGGGGGTATCTTAGTCACGAAATCATATTGTTCAACCGAGGTAACAACCTCTTTCCTGGGACATTGATTTTCTGGGTCTTCATGAGCCAATAAATCATTTATCTCTCAGTCTGAACATTGATTGTTGACCTCGATCATAATGATCGAGCTTAGATGATCACTTTTTTGATTTCTTAATTTTCTAGAAATCAAATGACCAACCTTCTTATTCCTAAAATTTAAATATGAGCTTTGTTGTTTCTTTCCCTTAAGGAAATTCTTCACAACAGGTTTATCGTTATTGTTCACATTAGATTCATTCATAGGAACAGGGTGATATTTCTCTTTTAATTTGGTAATTACTAGTTCCAAAGATATTCTAGGTGAAAATCTACATGGTACTTCCTTATCCATAGGGGTTTCATTGACAATAGAAGTTGTTTCATTGAATTCAGAGCCACCAAATAAATTGAAGACCTGGCTTTCGATCACTGGTCTATTCAAACTGGGGTTTACAATTAAATGAGAGTTGATTGTATCATCAACCTGGGCAAAGCCATTTCTAATCAGGAAACCCTCCCAATTATCACTTTTTTGCGACAGGTGGGAAACCAACAAGATCTTAACGCGTCCCATGATGAAACAGACTCGACAGAGAATTTGTTCTTTGTCTCTTATAGCACTTAGAAATTTTGTAAAGGCTCATTAATAGGTAAAAATGAATATTCAACTCAAACCCTATGAAAATCATAAGAAACTGAATGTGGTACAGAAAAACCAACCCATACCGGCCTTCACAAGTGACAAATTGTTTCAAAATTAAAACGAGATTATGCCATCTATGTTTTAGAAAAGCAATGGGAATACCTTTCGTATAGAAAGTGGATTTGTGGGAAGCCATGAATAAACTCCATGGGACGTCCTCTATTTTAGCATTCTTAAACCACTTTTCTCCTTTCAATGGAAGTCATGTTTCCCTGCTTATGAAATCCTCTATTATTTCTAATTGTACATCCCTGACCTTGGCCCTAAAACCATCGAAAGTGTGTGCAAAATCCTGTGCAACCTAGAGATTGTATCCTTCTAACTTCTTGAGGAACACATCCCACCCGTGAGCCTTTAGGTTGTCTATGGCATCATCATGGGACATAAGAGCTTGGAATCCCTTCGGCTCGATACAAACCACTAGTTCCATTGCCACTGTGAAAAGGATACAACAAATATCGCAAGGGATAGGTTTAGGTTTCCAAAAGATGAGCAACAGAGAGAGGTCTAAGAGAAATGTAATGGCACCAAAAATGAAAAGTTTGGGGACTATCATAACTCGGAAAGAAGATTTGGTGAAAACGCAAAAAACAGAGGGCTCGTAAAACTACGAACAACTACCCGCGATGAATGACAAACCCTCCATAGTACAAAACCCCAAATTGCATAATGAATTATCTCATTAATGATCAAGCCAGTAAAGTGAATTGAAAATGTAGGTACAACATGCCTGTACCGATTGACATGAATGTTGATATAACAGTTGAACTCATGAGAACTATATGAAACGTTAAACCAACATTTTAGTGGGATCGAACATTTCACAAATCAATTCAATGATCAACTATAGAACCAATGCAGTCACGATATCCATAATACCTAAAGATTTCGACAGTGGATTAATCAATAAGTTCATAAGACTTGAGTTTTAACCATATATGGGTGCCTTTAAAATGATATTTCTAAGGTAAAAGATATGAAACCAAGCCCCAAGTTTTATATTTAAATTCATGCTTACAGTCATGAATTTAAAACAAGACAAATGAAAATGCAAACAAAAACTCAATAAGGTAAGATTAACCCAATCATCGCTTTGAAACTCAGAAACATAAACATTTACAAATGAAAGGTGATGGCAGCTATAGAAAGACATAATCTCTTTGTGAGAACATTGATTGTAAAAAGAATAAAAAATTATTGGTGGCTTCCAACAAGACTGTTCATTGTCCAATGCAACTAGTATTACTTAATTTGGATACTCACTGAAGAATATATCACAATTTTTCCCGGAAAACGTGTTTGAGACTAGTTAATATGACTAGTCAACTACACTATCTTATAGAGGGTGTATCTACAAACTTAGGATGCCCCAGAAGATGAAATTTTTATCATAGATACGTTGATAATTTATATGAATAACATCCAGGTTTCAAGGTATGAAACATCACATAAAAAGTTTTATAACTAAATTGTTGTGATGACTAAATTCAAGATGATTCTAGAACCCTATATTTCACAAGATATATCTCTGAAAGTATAGGGCCTCTGGATCTAAAATTTGAACCCCACGTAGGGTTCAAATAAATAAAATTTGAAAGTAGGGGTTCCTTATGAAACATCGTAGAAAAACATTTATAATGAAAATTCCAAGGTGTCTCAGATGTAGCAGTGAAACCCCGAGACCTTGAGCTCTCATACCAAATGTTAAGAACCAAATATCAAAATAGCATAAAAAACCTCAGAGTAAGTACTCAACACCTTGAAAAAGAGTTAATTTTAGATAATAAGCCTCTTTGATGGGGAAACCTCTTTATACACCACATACATTTACAAATACAAGATGATTCCAAATGAAAAGGTCTCCTTGGTATATATAGGAGACTGAGAATTACAACTACAACTAATGGACCCAAGATGACATAAATAAAATAACAATACTAATGTAATATGCCCCAATTAATGGGTAGGGTGTCAATATTTAGGGATTAACACAACATAATTAAAATGTTGATGATATTGATTTCATATTACCTAATGAGGATAAGGTAGAATGGGTAATGAAATGTTGATCCTAAATGTGGTAAGGGAAGTGTTGAGGAATTTCTAGATGACCAATGGGCCATATTAACATCCATAGGTGGATGGTCGCCATATAGGTATGGCTTGGCATGCTCAAGTAGCAGTGAGAGGGAATATATAAAATGATTCCCTTGATAAGAAGGTATGTTGACCAATAATGGTTTGAGGCTAGATTGGTCTTCTTGTTGCCTTAGGCATTGTTGAAATTGCCTAGATTGTATTTCTGGGTCGTGGAATAATTTTATTGCAATTGAGGCAAGAGTGTTTTATTGTTGGTTGTTGTCATGTAAAAAGGGAAACACAATTATGAATATGTATGCGAGACTTTCCATGTGAATGAATGTAATATCTCAACAAAGAGAGTATCATAGTGTTGAATATTCCTATGAGACTTGTCATAAGAATGGTCATAAGATCTCTGGGAGAAGGATATGGAAGTTGAAACTTCCATGTGTGCGAATGACATGGAAAAAGATGCAAGAAGTGAACTTGCGTGTTGAATATTTATTTATGTTTGTATTTTCTTGAGTGCATGGATTGAACGTGTTATAAGGTTTCCCAGTATGAAGACATAAATTAAAACCAAATATATAAGAATTAATGATATAAAAAAATGCAAGTGATGCACACATATGATGTATGAGTATATGTATACTAAAGGCACAATGTGACTTTCTGAATAAATGAAATGTAAGGAAAGAATTGAACTTGCCAGAATTGAATAGATACCATGGCTGCATGGATGACTCTATTTTGAAGAGTCATGACTATTTTGTTTTGAATAATAGCTTGAGGAGGGTGTGTTCCATTTCCTTATGAAAATATAGTTTAAATTGATGAAAGAGTAAATGAGTATGGATGCTACGTTGTCATGATAAAAGGAAACATGATTAGGCTTTGAAATATTTCATATAAATGATTGTGAATAATCATGAACTAATTAATCTTCAATAGATATGAAAATGAAACTATAAAGTGTGCCTATGGTGGACACACACACCACATGCTAAAGCATGCGATTAAAGAAAAAAGTGAATGCAAATTGATGAAGTAAATGTGCATGTGTGAATGCACAATATGAATGAATAATAGAGATGCATGTTGATAATTCCTTATGGAATATTGGGTAAGAATATGAAATGACAAAGATGAGACTAACTCGAGGATGAGGTCATCTTCGATAATGATGGATATGAAATAAGGAAGTTGCATGATGAGATGCTTCCATGTGGAGGGACTGTGCAAGGACCCTTTCAAGATAACAAATTCATAATCTTAATGAATGTTGTAAAACTAAAAAATAGACTACAAAGTCTATTTGTACAAGAATTATGGATCACAATTTAAAATATCATGCATGTGTAGAATATATGCAAATGAATGTTGATCAACTTGATTTTATCTTTGGTGAATGTGCAAAATGCACTAGTTCTTAATTTGTTGGAAAAAACTTGTTGTTGTAGCATGTTGAATTATCCAGGGAAGTCAAGATGAAACTTGGCTGAAATTTTTCCCAAGGAACAAAGAAGGAAAATCCAAAGAGGGACATATTTCTTAAGAAAAGGAGGAGGAAAGGAGAAACATTTCCTCTCTCAGAAAACTTTGATTTTCTTAACAAAATTATAAACCTAAAAAAGGAACAGTTTTGAAAGAAAAGGAAAATAAGCAGATAAGTATATTTAAATGAATAGGCTTGGTTGAACCATGTTAAGTAAAGGCACTGAGGCCTTGGAAATAACTCAACTAAACTGAAAAGTTCCAAACTATGTAGGATGAGTTGGAAAAGAGGGAAGAGTCCCTTAACTCCTTCCCATGTTGTTTATTGTGTCTATTTCGGATGACAAACTAATATGATGATGGTTGTAGGATACCCAATAGCTGAATTATTTTTATGGTTGCATTAGTCAACACATTGAAGAGTAATGTGATGAAGTACATGTAGATATGCTAGGAAATATATGATAATGCTTTCTAATTTAGATGTTATGGACATCCATTTTAGTTAACAGGATAGTTAATATGTTTGTGACTGTGATTATTCCTGCTAAGTGTAGGAAAATATTGGATTTGTTGAGGAAGGACAACTGCCAATGGTTGACAACCTCAAGAAGAGGATAAATGCAAGAGGGATTCTATTGAAAGATTGTTGAAGGGACTTTGAGAGTTCCCATGAAGCACCAATGATGAGGTAATATCAGAGAGGGTGCTGGTATAAATAATAAGTATAAAATATTTCATGCTCATGTGACATGGGAATTGAAATGGATTGGGTGAGAATCCCTTATGAAGTATTTTATTATATTAATGATATGAAAATTATTTTGAGTAGTTGTTGTATGACATTGATACGCCAATAGGGTAAGATTCAAGAAAGAAGAATCGGAATAATAGAGAGAGGAAATATATGTCAATCGAGGATGGTTAAAACCCTTGCAAGAAAATTCATGAACAAAGTGTCATGAGTACAACGACCAATCGAGAATGATTTGGATAAAAATGCTCATAAGCATCTTGTTGATTAATGCATTGAGGAAATGCATGGTTGCATGAAAGGGAAAGAAATGGAATTCAAGGGAAAGGAGGATCTTCCAATATTCTACATAGTTGTAACAATAGTAAATAAAATAATTGGGTGGCCATGGATGTTGGCACCTTGGTTACTAGTGAAGAAATAATTTCTTGAATGAATTCATATGAAGTTTTAATTTCATATCATGATAAGATGATTTGAGGTCATGATCAGTTTGTGACAAGGAGCATACTTCTATTGTAATGATAAATGTTGATAAAGAATCCATGTGGTAAAAGGTTGGCCGAGTTGCAAAACTTTAGGGTAAAGTGCCTAATATGAAATGTGGTAATATGAGATCAATGTAAGGGTGAATTGTGTGTGAATGTGACCATGGACATTGACACATTGATTAAACTCATTTAATGTTTGATATCATTTGGAAAAGATTGGATACTGAAATCATGCACATGTAAGGAAGAGTATTTCCTTTTGTTTTATATCGTTGAATAGATAAAAGTGATTTAAATTTTAGTATGTGTGCAGTTCTGAAATTGTTTCGGAAGTCACTTTAAGTGTGCAATGAAAATATAATGTGCAAGAGGACTAACAATTTGTTTGGTCGTGTGAAGATGGAATTGTAGGAAGAAGGGTCTTGGATATAGTAGCAAGATAATACCATAAGGAAGACCAATTCCTGTTGGTTATGGAAGAGCCAAACTCATATGAGGAGAAAGTTTCCTATGAAGAGAAAGTATCATACTTGTGGAATCTAGTTGTTGTATGGAACATATTTGAAAGTGGATATGTGAAATTTGAAAAAAATAACCCGTGGGTAACGGATTTGAAAGAAATTTTTATTAAAAATTGATGATGGTGTCTCACAAATTCATAGTATGCATGTGATACAAGTTATATTACATTTCTATCATGGAGGTAAAAATGATGGATGCCAAGTTGGTAAGAAATTAAAAAGGCTATTGCTGTGACATGAGAACCATGTGATAAGCCATGATCACCATAGAATATGTTGTGTTGTGGTAACACATGTCAGAGGGACGCCTCGGTAGATAAATTCAGAGGGATGCCTTGATTGTAAGACTCGATGTAGTTTCATAAAATATTCTTGTGTGAGAAAGACTTGGAAAGGCAAGATGGATCACCTGAGAGACAATATAGTAGAGAAGGGGATGCCTGAGCCTGGGCCTAGAAGGTGAGTGACGACAAGGAAGAGGAGACTTATATAATTCTTGTAAATTGTTGGTTGGGATCATGCACACAATGGGTATGTCAAGGGGAACAATTGTTGGAAAATGTTTAACAGGAAGAATATGCTTGTCATTGATGGCAAGTACAGCAATGAAGATGGCATGAGTACAGGAAGAATGTAATAGACGGGCACCAGAAGTATTTTGGGAAGAAGCTACAAAGAAACCTCGATAAGATCAAAAGAGATAGTGCAGAGGATGTTTGGTATGTTTTACAGGCAGCGTAAGATTTTCATTGATGGAAAGTACAACAGTGATGATGGCTTGAGTACAATAGTGATGATCAGCAACGCAGTGATATTCAGGAAGACCAGCAATGCAATAATTTTCTAAACGCAACAATCCTCAGTCGTCAAATCGAGGATTGATCTAAACTATTGATTAGGCATGATGAAGTCCCGTAAAGTTTGAGAAGCACTACTGATTGTTGGATCCCATCCAAAATTCTCGATAGAATGAGGGTCGTTAGATCTGAATTTAGACAAGAAGAGCGCACTGAAGAGGAGGATAGATCTCAGGCGTTCGATCTAAGCGCGAGATCCGACCATCGTTGGATCAAGAAGAACCTGCACACTCTCTAAAGTACAAGGAGAAGTGGGCGTATAAAATATCAGAAAAAGGAGGACCGTCCATCATCAGGCAAGACACGTGGGGAAAGATCATCAGTTCATTGACTGGAGATTCAAAGGAACGATTTTCCCTAACCTCTTGAAATCGCGATATGCGAAATCAAGATTCAATCTGAACTGTCAGATTAAAGTTGAATCTGGACCGTTGATTCCAGTCCATGTCAGAGTTTTGGGGATCGAGAGTTGGAGATGTCAAGTAATATCATCCACAGGAATCCCGATTTCGCAATATGAAAAATCACGACTTAATCGCAATCGTTGAATCAAGATCAAATCTGGACTGTTGATCCAACTCCATATTGGAGTTTTGCGAATCACGACATGGAGAGACAAGAAAACAATGCAACAGGAATGTCGAAAACGCGATATGTGAAATCGCGATTTAATCGCAGCCATTGAATCAAGATTGAATTTGGACCGTTGATCCAAGTCCATTTCGGGGTTTCGAGGATCAAGTGTTGGAGATGTCAAAGAGTATTAAGATTAAGAATCCCGATATCACGATATGAGAAATCGCGATATGCAAAATCGCGATGTAATTGCAACCGTCGGATCAAGATGTGATCTGGACCATTGATCCAACTTCTTTACGGAGTTTCGTGGATCGGGACTTTGAAGTGACAAAAACACTGAACATCAAGCATGTCGAAATCGTGAAATGCGAAGTCGCAAAATGATTTGAAACGTCAGATCAAGTGTTGATCAGGACCGTTGATCCCACGCCATTTCGGGGTTTCGAGGATCATAACTTGGAGAGGCAAGAACTCAATGCAACCAGAGTGTCGAAATCGCGATATGCAAAATCGCGATTCAATCGCAGTTGTTGAATCAAGATTAGATCTGGACCATCGAATCATAGGACATGTGGCAAGCGATCGGAATTTCGATGACTTGAGGTCAACGGAGCATAGTGTTGAAACTCATGAGATGCAAAATCGTGAAAGCGCCTTATGCATAAGGCTGTGGTCACAACCCTTGGTCACATCAACGAGAGATGGAGGAAAGAGCTAGAGAAACCAAGCTTTTTTTTAGGGATCGCAACTGGGGATGTTGAGACACATGGTCACACGAATGCTGAATTTCCGAATGTCAAAATGCCGAAATAAATGAAAGATCCCATGGAATCAATCAAACGATGCAGGTGAATTTGAACAAGATCGGAGGGCTACTGTAGCTCGACACAGTGTAACTTCTAGAAACCACTGATGGTTTCTGCCAGAGGACTCAAATACACTTCGGTGTGATCACCAGAGGAGATGAAGAGTCTGTAAGCTTCGCCTAGTGAAGAAAGACGATTCTTAGAGGGATTGACAGCTGGATGAGGGTTGGAACCTGTAATTGAAACATAAAGGATAAGCTCAACTATGCCATAGAGACAAAGAGTCTCAACTGTCAGAGAGGTTGAGGAATCTCAGCATAACACCCAGTGATGCTGAACGCGTGGGAAAACCGCCATAGAAGCTGAAGAGTTACCATGATGATCAGGCAGAGCACTCGAGAGGTGGAGGATATCGGCGCGGTGTGAGTATGTAGAGGGATTGCGCACATTGCATGAACAAGGTGCACTGAAGCTATAAGTACATGGTACAGAGAAGAGATGGGGTTGATGTTGATGTTGGAGTTGTTGTGGTTGTTGTTGTTGAAGGTGATTCATGTGTGAAGAAGGAGGAGAGTGCAACAGATGAATCGAATAAAAGAGGAATTGGGTAGTGAATGGACATGGCGCATAGAGCATAAAAAGAAGAAGAACAGACAACACAAGTCATGTGTGCAAGAAGGCAATGAGGCAGATAGAGCAACGAAATGCAATAGAACAGTGATGAGTCTGGTAAGCCATTGTTGAACATTATATCACTGTAATAAGTTTTAGTAGCAAAGATTTATATTTCAGGGCGGAAGGGAGGTGCTAGGGAGGACTGTTGTCCTCATAGGTTCAAGTGGGTGCTTGAACACAGGGAGTTGTAGCTTCCATCTGGTTGCATCCAGAGAAATCAAAGTGGCAGGGTGGTGCAAGGGAGAACTATTGTTCTTTGTTATACAAGTTGGTTTCCTGTATGATTGGAAGTTGGTGCTTCCATCCAGTTGGTGCTGGAAACACTCAGGGAGTTGGTGCTTCCTTCTAGTTGGTGTTAGAGAAACCAGGGAGTTGGTGCTTCCTTCTAGTTGGTGCTAGAGAAACCAGGGAGTTGGTGCTTCCTTCTAGTGGGTGCTTGAGAAAACAAAGAGTTGGTGCTCTCAGCAAGTAGCAGCTTGCAAAATTGAGGTTGTAGTCTCATTATGAGTTGGTGCTCATATGTATGATAATGTAAAGAATGTAACTATTACTTATCATATAAAGAAAAAAGAGGTTTTTACCCTGTATGGGTTTCCTCGGGAAATATTTGTCTCTGTGTTTCTCATATATGTGACTGATGCTGAATGTGCCATTGTTTATTTCCCTGCATTAATGTGATCATCATTCAGTGTTTTTGCAAAGAGTTTAAAAGAAGCATAATTGTTTAAGCACTGTAACAACTGATTCACCCCGCCCCCCCTCTCAGTGGTCCAACAATAATGAATTGAGTAAATTTGACAGCCATATGGATGAAAATCCATGTGTAACAACCCCTCTGTTAAGACATAAAATTAAGTGGGTACAGTAGTGGTATTTTTCTTTTATAAACATCAAAGAACAAATGTTACTCAGAATTAACATACTTCAATATTACAAATTCATTTCTCATTACATTCCACACTGCAAGTTTCATTATACAACATCATTGCTACTAACAGATTAAATCATAACACAAATCCATCGAGGATATTTACCCATCCAACCTACCTGCAAGGTTAGGACCTCCAAGACACATAATCATTCAATTGATTTTGAAAATTTAAGGTCTCAATCCTGGTGACTATTCTGAGGAAAAAGGAAGCATATAATTACCATACCCAAACTCAAATCTAGACTTAGGATTAATTAACAGTAAAGTACTTAATCATAACGTAAATCTAATCATTCAATCCTCAAATACTAGACAAGATTTCCTTACCTAAAATGTTACAATAACAATAGTTAACCATCATCTAGATAATATTCCATATCTTCATAAATCTATCATATAATTATCATGCACCATTTAAAAAAAATATTATCACGCACCATTTAACAAAAATCTCTTCCCTCAATGAATTGCAGGCATCAATCATTATTCAATAATGTAACAGTCCTCCATTGTACAACCAAGTAAGTAGATACTATGAATTAGAATTATACACACACACACACACACACACACACACACACACACACACACTATGAATAT
>JZKD02S1673435.1:334493-366665 GCA_000966675.3 Picea glauca | reverse complement strand
ATATATATATATATATATATATATATATATATATATATATATATATATATATATATATATATATATATATATATATATATATATATATATATATATATATATATATATTTGAAAAAGAAAGGAAGAGAAGATAAAATATCTCAAACACTTAGAGGAATTGTAAGCTTACTCTGCACTTTCTAAACTAGAAAGACACAGTGATGAATTAATTCTGCAACCGTGTGAATGTTTGTTATGAGAATGAGTTAAGATTATGTATGAGACCCAAAAAATTTCTTCTGGGTGTGACATTGCAAACATTCTCAGAGCCAACTCTGTAAGTGTGTATACGGGCCCCTTGAAGGCCCAAAGCTCAGAAGAAATAGCGCATGGTGTGTACATAGACCACTCAAGGTGGGCAGAGGCCTTAAACTTCTAAATAACGTAGCTTAGGAGAGACAGTGCAAACTTAAACAGAGTAGGTGCAGAAGTGCGTAGGATACCTTTTAAAGTCCAGAGCTCGGGAGGGAAGCACAGGTGAGCACTCGAGTTTACTTCAAATAATTGACAAAGATTAGGAGAAAAAGCGTGTGCAAGGTTCAAGAGGGGACTCAAGGAAGGTAAAATTCCTTTTTTAAGAATTGGTGGACTATATCAACTTGTGAGGAGTCTAAATCCACACAACCGTAAGATCATATAAGAGCAGTGCTCTTGTTAATCCCTTAGCCATTCAGACTTCATCACTTCAGAATATTAGAGTTGTTGTATCAAGTGAGCCCCAAATCCCAAAGTCGTAGAGTGAATATACACCGTAGATTGGTGGGTGAATGTGATCCATTGGATCCTCAAGGGGTTCGGTGAATTGGCAAGATTGAGTCATAACTGACTAAGGGCTAAGAAAACCCGAAGCTTCAAAGTCGCAGAGTAAATGACAACCATGGATATAGTGATCGAACGAGCACCATTAGATATTCAAGCTTTCTTCCTTTGGAAGCTCGGTAGTTCGGCACTCCGACCAAAAATATTTGTAACAGTTAAGGACTAATAAACCCCAAAGCTCCGAAGTCTGAAGTAAATCTTGACTATTAGTTGTTGGGTACATGTGTCTATATATTTCTGAGTGTTTGAAATTCGTTTATCTGGAAGGTTGTGAGTGATATTTGCTTGGGTGAAGAAAGTCCCAAAGTCTCAAAGCTCAGATTCAATATTGATCTTTTGTTGACGGTTGAACATGGATTGCAGATCTCTTCACTTCGCCAATTCGACATTCGACAGTTCAGTAGTGATTGGGAGTAACAATCCCCAAAGCCCAGAGTTCTGGAGTTTATCACAACCTTCGATTGTAGGAGGAGTGTGGACAGTTGATCCCCAAACTCTTCAGGAGTTCGACAATCCGAGTGTTTTAGTTCAAAGTGGAAAGGTGTGGAGGAACTCTAAATCCTGGAGTTTTGGAGTGGATATCCACCATAGATTCTTGTGTGAGGAGGAATCATGTCAGCCATATGATTAAACTCATAAACAATGATGAAGGCAGGTGGAAGGTAGGGTAGAACCCACATATGTTGGTAAACCTCGAATTAAGACTGAGTTCAATTGGTAACACTCTGGGTGAAAGGGAGTGTTGGAGTTGAAGAAACCTCCAGAGTCTCGGAGATCTAAATAACGCCTTTTCAGGTCAGCGGCAGGTTCTAGCCCATGGTCACATGCATAATTTTCAAGGTAAGAGGGCTAACGACTATGGTTAAAATGCAAGTCAAAACCTTTGGAAAAGAAAAAGAAAAATATAATGAACCAGTGGGTTCTAAATTTCTTAGATTTGCAACTTGACAAGGGCCCTACAATTTTTCCCCAAATTTTTATTTAAACAAAGAATCCACGCTACTAATAAATTTGTATTTATCAACAAATTCAACAGAGAATCCACAAGGTAATTTTGGATTAAACAAAATTCAACGGGGATCCACCATACAACAAAATTGAATTATCATAAGATTTAACAGGAAATTCATGATAGAAAATTTCAGATCTTGAATAAAATTCATCAGAGATCCCACCATATGAATTGATTTAGGATTTAATGAAATTCAAAAGAGAACTCATGATACAAATTTAGGAATTTATTTCCTTAATTTCTTAGCGAACAATACACTACTAAATTCCTTTAAAATAATGTCAACTAAAATCACTGATCATAAGAACTTCAAATATGGAATAAAATTCAATTTATTTTAAAACATAGACCATACACAATATCATTTCGAGTTTTACAAGAGGATCAAGCCACCTGAAAATAGAGTTCGGAAACGCTTGAAATTACAACGAAAAATTGAAAATTGTAAACATCGTAACTATTATTCGTTTGATAGTTATTGTAGAAAATTGGCATTAATATCTTCTATTTATTCTATAGTGGCCATACCAAATCTAACATACTAATATACTCATACTACAAATAAATGCATAATATAAAAATAATGGGACCAATGAAGGTTGTGTAATGAATATGCCCTTCAAAGTCTTGCGCTCCTTCCTTACTTTTTCTTTCTAATCAGAGAGACTTCACCAGTACCTCCCATCCAATTCTGGGGGTAGTCTTCTTCCCCCTTATCCCCCCAAGACACATAGGGTCCAAGAAAAAAACTAGAACAAAATATCTTCCAAGCTTTCCTCGCAAGGAAGAGCTTCCACTCTTTTCAAAAGCATAGAGTCCCAACTCTCACAAGTAAAACACAGTCAAATCAAAATTCGATAGCATAATAGTGCTCCAAAGGTTAGCCCCTTTTTCCTTCGACATCATTTGTTTTATATAATTTCCCTTACTGACACATGTCCTTGTGCATAAATAAATAACTTTTTGATTTAAATTAATTATGATTATTTACCTACACACTTGTCATACTCTCCCCAAGTTGCACAAGTAATTGCCAAATTTTATTTTATTTAAAAATCCAAATTCCCTCACATTCCCCATGTGTTCCTATTTCCACTCTTAGTTGTCCCTTTGTTCCCCAAATTCTCATTTAATGAGTGTCTCCTAACTAGATCTTAGTTAGAGTTGGATTATGATTCTTCTTCTAGTTAGACTAGTGATATATTGACTCAATATTTTATTCTATGTATGCCCATTCTCTCAATTTATTATTTATTGATAATTAAAAATCTATTTTTATTAATTTCATGCACACATGTGCATTTTATCAAATCTTTAGATTTTACTTGTTCCTAGAATTTTATTTATCCCAAATATGTAACTCATGTCATAATTAATTTAGTCATTTTATTTAAATTTAGACTTAGACTTAGACTTTTGTTAGGATTTATAATTAATATATCTCAATGTATGGTTTCTTTGCATGGCCCCTTTACTCCTTATGTGAGTCGGATTAACAATCATCGTCAAGCCTGCATCCATTGATAAAAACAATGTCAATAATCCATATACATAAATCATACTGAAATCAATCATACATCACATTTGTGTAAAATTAAATACTCAAATAAATACAATCCACTCCCTCACTCAATCCAGAGTCCAAGGGAGTCCATAGATGCCATCAACATCCTTAACCTGTCATGTGTCTTGCACACTCAGGAAAACTCATCAACAAAATCTATCCATATATATACATCATATTACAAAAATTCACAACACATCATCATCATCATCATCATCATGTATAATCCAAAATCGAAATGAAATCACAATGTACCATAACCGGATCACTTGCATGCAAGTGTCCTGAAATAATAATTCAATAAAATTTTGCTCAATAGAGCGTGATGTTACATACAACCCCTCTTGTTTTAAACTTCCTCCTGAAGTTTGTACAATATATAAAAGAAAGTAAATAAATGTATCTAACATAGATCTATATGCCTAATCTAAAAAACAAGTACAGAAATTGTTGACGCATCTCATATGCGTCCTCTGAGGTAGCTGAGTGTGGACTATAGTTGTCCCACTAGACCTTGACCTGATCAGATATTCGACGTCATAGTTGTTGAATGAAATGGTCCAAAATGCAGATTGGCTCCGCTATGAGTGCACCCTCATTTGACACCTACAAAGAACTAATGTCAATAACATGTTAAGTATTACTAATATAATGTCTCAAAAAAAATACATGAAATACATCGTGCATACACCTCAAAGAATCAAGAAAGGCTAGTCGATAAGCCATGGTTCCTTTCTTTTCCACTACTTCGAAACGTCCCACAAACCTAGCAGATAATTTAGCACCCTTTCCCAACTTGATCGGACTCTTGTGTGGTTTTACCCACAAGAAAACTTTGTCGCCAACTTCATATTTGTGGTCAACGAAATGCGCATCAACATAATTCTTCTGTCGATATTTCACTTCTTTAATCCTCTATCTTATTGATTGCATATGTTCTTCCATTTCTTGAATTACTTATGATTCTACCAGGACCCTATCTTCAAGTCAATCTCGACTCAATGGCTTCTAACACGATCGCTCGTAAATAAACTCAAATGATCCCATCTTAATTGTACTCTGATAGTTTTTGTTGTATGCAAAATCTACTAGTGGAAATAATTCTTCTCAACATTTCTATTGGTCCATTACACACATACGCAACACACCCTCCAAAATCTGGTTCGTTCTTTTTAATTTCCTGTCTGTCTCTAGGTGACATGTTGTTCTAAAGTTTAGTTGTTTTCCCAAAGCCTCTTGGAAACTGGTCCAAAACCGTCCTATAAATATCGATCCCCGATTGGATATGATCCTTCTTGGTACTCCATGTATGATGTAACCTCAAAATCTCCTTGAAAAATACTCTTTCTATGTATGGTGCCTAATACAGCGTACGTACTGGAATAAAGTGTGCACTCTTCATCAGAGTGTCAATTACCATGAAAATCAAATCATGCCTCCTTTCTTTTAGTGGAAATCCAAGGATAAATTCCATCGAAATGACCTCCCATTTCGATTCTAGAATAGAGTGTGGTTGTATTAATCCTGTTGGATTTCTATGTTTAGCCTTCACTAGCTGAAATTATATACATCTCTCCATGTAACTAACTATGTCTTCTTTCATTCCCTTCCAGAAGAATAAAGGCTTAAGGTCTACCTTCATCTTCGTGACTCTCGGATGAGCCATGTATATTGTTTGATGAGATTCACTTAATATCAAACTTCTTAATTCGTCATTAGGAGGTACATAAATTCTTTCGTTAAATGTCAACAATCCATCATTGTCTAATGAATAACCTTCATACTTCGGTACCATCATGGTATCTCATCCAATATTATTCTTAACATCCTTGTACCAATCATTGTATGTAAGTAAAGTTATAATATTTTCTCGAAGATTCATCTTAAGCGGTATTACTGATAATATGGATGGTCTCCGACTCAATGCATCTACCGCTCAGTTCATTGTTCCTTTAATGTAAGTAATATCAAATTCATACTCACTAAGTAATTCTGACCAACGCCCTTGTTGTGCATTCAAGTCATTATGTGTGAAAATATGTTGCAAACCACAATGATCCATCTTTAGTTCAAATTTTCATTCGTTTAGATAATTTCTCCAAATTCTCACGGCATATAGAATTTTTAATAAATTCAAGTCATGCGTTGCATATTTCTCCTCATGCTTTCTCAATTTCCTAGAAATTTAAGTGATCACTCGACCGTCTTGCATCAAAACTCTGCCTGAACCTTCCTTGGATGTGTTTATGCATACCTGGAATTCTTTTTCCATGTCGGGGACCTTTAGTATTGACGTTGTTGTCAACAAATATTTGATCTTTTGAAATTATTCTACGCATTTCTAAGTCCATACGAACTTCTTGTTCTTCTTTTGCAATTCTGTGATCGAATTTTCTATCTTTAAAAAACCTTCAATGAATCATCAGTAATATCATGCTAAACCCATAAACATGTGTACTTCTTGTACATTTTTTTGTGCGATCCATTCCATAATAGCCTCCACCTTCATTGGATCCACAACAATACCTTCACAAGATATGATATGTCCCAAGTAATAAATCTCTAATTGGTAAAACGAACATTTCGATAGTTTCCCGTACAATTTGTTTTCTCGTAGAAACTGTAGGAGCAATCTTAAATGTTCATCATGCTCTTCTTTCGTCCGAGAATAAAATCATTATGTCATCAATAAATACTTGAAAAAATTTATCCAAGTATTCATGGAAAACCCCATTCATCAAACTCATGAACACCCTTGGGATGTTTTTCAATCAGAAGGGTAAAAAGGTAAACTCATAGTGTTTGAATCTCGTCTTAAATGTGGTCTTAGGGATATTTTATCCTTTAATATGTAATTGGTGATATCCTGATCTCAATTCAATCTTAGAAAACAGATACTAGTTCTTGATCGTCGCTTTGTTCAATTGATGATAGTTAATATAAAGTCTCCACGACCCATCCTTCTTTCTCACGAAAATAATTGGTGCACCCCAATGTGACACACTTGGACGTATAAGTCCCAAATCCAACAATTCCTTCAATTTCATTTTCAACTCCTACAATTCAGGTGTCGACATCTGGTAGGGAGTTCTTGCAATAGGCTCAGTTCTAGGTTTAAATTCTATTGTAAACTCCAACTCTCTTTCGGGCGGTAAACCTAGTAACTCTTTTGGAAACACGTCTACAAGATATTGCACTACAGGAATTTTTTTTAATCCTTCTGCATCACCCTTTTCATTTAGCACTAAGACTTCATAAATCTTGTGTCCTTTGCACATATTCTTCTATAGTTGTAGGGAATAAATAAACCTCAAGGACACACCCTAGTTTCTTCCTACAATCACTTTGTTCTTCACCAAATCATATGTCAAACTTAACCATTTCATTTTATAGTTAAGTATCACATCATCTGATTCTATCCAGTCCATACCAATCACTATGTCATAATATCCTAAGATCGTGACAAAATCACCCAACATAATGCTATTGTTTATAACTTTTACTTCAACCTTTTGTGTGGAACCCGATGCCATTTTTATGTATCTGAACTCATCCTTCTCGACTTCCTTTACCTTAATTCTCTTTAGTGTTGCACTATATTTAAATCTCTTTGTAGCACCTAGATCTATGAAATGATAAATTTTGGTCGACGATTGTAGCTAACGTCTCGAACACAGTGGAATGGTGCTCGACTTGGTGGTTGTTCATTGCTGCATGTATCATTTGTGCCTTTCCCAAATCTCCAACTATTGTGGGTCCTGATGATCCAGCCGCCCTGGCCTTCTCAATCGGACAATCTCACTAGTAATGTGGCTCTCCACACGTCCAGCATACAGTCTTCAGTCCAGTGCTCTTGGTCACTGAAGTAGAATATATTTTACTAGTAGTCTATGATCATGATATGATCTGTTGAACATGCCTAAAATGTTGTTGTTGCGGACGACGTTGTTTTTTTTGTTGTGGTCCTCTATAAGGATTCCTATTCTAAGGAGTCTATCAATGCAGTGTCAATAACATAGGTCCTCTGGGCATATCTCGATTCCCTGAAGTCTGTATGGATGGTGTCTAATGTTGTTGCGCTCCTAATGTCATATGTCTAGTCAGTCTAGAAGGAGTCATGCACTGACCCCCACCGTTCATCTCTTCCTCAACTATAAGGGCCTTCTGAACTGCATCGTGTAATTTCTAAGACATTAATATCCTCACCTTCGTATGAATGTTGAAGTTAAGGCCAAACACAAACTTGTTGACCTTTAACTTCTATGTGTTCAGATGTGGAGCATACCTAAGTAGCTCCATGAATATAGCCTCATAGCACCATACGACCGCCCTGTCGTAAGGCATTGAAATCATTAAGTTGGTGCTCAATGAATTCCTTGGAAAAATACCTTTCCCATAACCGTTCCTTGAACAACTCCCATGACATGTCTTCGACAACCTTGTTTAGTAGAGGTAGGAGTGTCTTCCACCAAAGAAGAGCACTCTCTTTCAACTAAAATACCGCCATCTAGACTTTCATTTTGGAGGTGTAATCACGAAGTGTGAAGAACATCACCATTTTCTCCAACCATGCATCGGTGGATAAGCCATCCAGGGCACCCCAGAACTTGAGAAATTTCACATATTCGAGTTTTATGTGTATAATACTACTAGTAGTTGGGGCACATTGTAAACTCTCATTGGGAACATATGCTCCACCCTCATCTCTATCCAAGTGGTTGATCAATGCCTTTGACATCCTTTGAAACGATCTCATCATACCTACCACATCTCCCACAACAACCTACTCATGCTCAGTGGTCGGTTCTTCTCCCTGGGGGTTAGAATCCTCTAGCGTGGGTACTATCGGAGGTGTCACACCTCTTCCTATAGAAACACGTCGTCTACCTCCCATGTGTCCTCTAACTATGATTACCACATGCACAAATTCAAAATTTAATTAGGATATAATTTTAATCATTCAGTGACAGTGGAAGTCATAACAGTGCAATGTCGCAGGGTTGAACCCGCTCTGATACCATATGTAAAAACCCCTATGTTTGGACATAAAAGTAAGTGGGTATAGTAGTGGTACTTTTTTTTTATAAACATCAAATAACAAATGTTACTCAACATTAACATACTTCAATATTACAAATTCATTTCTCATTACATTCCACACTCCAAGTTTCATTATAAAACATCATTGCTACTAACATATTAAATCATAACACAAATCCATCCATGATATCTACCCATCCAACCTACCTGCAAGGTTAGGACCTCCAAGACACATAATCAACGCTCAAGTCCAGGATTCATCCAATTGATTTTGACCATTTAAGGTCTCAATGCTAGTGATTGTTCTGAGGAACAAGGAAGCATCTAATCCCCATACCCAAACTCAAATCTAGACTCAAGATTAATTAACAATAAACTACTTAATCATAACACAAATTTAATCATTCAATCCTCAAATTCTAGACAAGTTTTCCTTCCCTAAAAGGTTACAATAAAAATAGTTAACCATCATCTATATAATATGCCATCTCTTCATAAATCTATCATATAATTATCACGCACCATTTAAACAAAATCTTATCACATGTACCATTTAACAAAAATCTCTTCCCTCAATGAATTGCAAGCATCGATCATTATTCAATAATGTAACAGTCCTCCATTATACAAACCAAGTAAGAAGATACTATGATTTAGCATAATATATATATGTATTTGAAAGAGAAAGGAAGAGAAGAGAAAATATCTCAAACACTTAGACAAACTATACGCTTAATCTTCACTTTCTAAACTAAAAAGGCACTATGATGAAGTAATTATGCAACCATGTAAATGTCTATGCTGAGAATGAGTTAAGATTCTGTATGAGACCCAAAATTTCTCTTCTAGGTGTGACATTACAAAAATTCCCGTATCTAACTCCATAAGTGTGTAGACGGGCCCCTCGAAGGCCCAAAGCTTATAAGAAACAACACATGGTGTGCACATAGACCACTCAAGGTAGGCGGAGGCCTTAAACTTATGAAGAATGTAGCTGAGGAGAGATAGTGTGAACTTACACAAAGTAGGCACAAAATTGTGCATGAGACCTTTTAAAGTCCAGAGCTCAGGAGGGGAGCACAAGTGAGTGCTGGAATTTACTTCAAATAAGTGACAAAGCTCAGGAGAAAAAACATGTGTAGGGTTCAAAAGGGGACTCAAGGAGTGTAAAATTCCTTTTTTAAGAATTGGTGGATGAGATCGGCTCGTGAGGAGTCAAAATCCCCACAACCATTAGATCAGACAAGAGGAGCACACTCGTTAATCCCTGAGCCCTTATAAATTCATCAATTCAAAATATTAGAGTTGTTGTATTAAGTGAGCCCCGAAGCCTGAAGTTGTGGAGTGAATCTACACCATGGATCAGTGGGAGAATGCAATCCCTTGGATCCTCAAGGGGTTCTGCGATTCAGAAAGTTTGAGTCGTAATTTACTAAGGGCTAAGAAACCCTAAACCTCTGAAGTCCTAAAGTAAAGGATAGTCATGGATCTAGTGATCGAACGAGGACCATTATATCTCTGAGCCTTTGTCCTTCGGAAGTTTGGTAGTTTGACACTCCGACCAAAAAGAGTCATAGCAGTTAAGGACTAAGGAACCCCAAAGCTCCAAAGTCTGGAGTAAATCTTGACTGTTAGTTGTTGGTTACACGTGTCTGTAGATTTCTAAGTATTCAGAATTTTTTTTGGTTGAGATTTTCTTGGGTGAGAAAAGTCCCGAAGTCCTAAAGCCCAGAGTCAATCCTGATCATTCTTTGATGGTTGAACGTGGACGTAGATATTTTCCCTCCACTAGTTCGACGTTCGGTAGTTCAAGGGTTTGGTAGTAATCAGGAGAAAGAATCCCCAAAGCTTGGAGTTCCGGAGTTGATCACAGTCGTTGGCTGTAGGAGTGTGGATTTTTGATCCCTGAACTCTTCAGGAGTTCGACAATTCTGGTGTATTCTTTCAAAGTGGAAAGGTGCGGAGGAACTTTGAAGCCTGGAGTTCTGGAGAGGATCTCCACCGTAGATTCTCATGTGAGGAGGAATCCCATTAGTCATCTAATTAAAGTCATAACCAATGACGAAGGTAGGTGTAAGGTAGGGCAGAACCCACATCTACCGGTCAACCTTGAATTAAGACCGAGCTCGGTCGGTAACACTCTGGGTGAAAGGGAGTGTTGGATTTGAAGAAACATTCGGAGTGTCAGAGTCCTAGAACTTCGAATAATGCCTTTTTTGGTCATCTCTAGGTCCTAGCCCAGGATCACATGCACAACTGTCAAGGTAAAATGGATAACGACTACGGTTAAAATTAAAGTAAAAAATTCCAAAAAAGAAAAATAAAAAGACAGTGAACGAATGGGTTGTAAATTTCTTAAATTCGCAACTTGACAAGGGCCCTATGATTTTTCCCAAAATTTGGATTTAAACAGAGACTCCATGCTACTAATAAATTCAAATTTATCAACAAATTCAACTGAGAATCCATGAGGTAATTTCAGATTAAATAAAATTCAACAGGGATCCACCATACAACAAAATCGATTTTTCATAAGATTTAACATGAAATTTACGATACAAAATTTCGGATCTAGGAGACAATTTGTCAGAGATCCCACCATATGAATTTATTTAGGATTTAATGAAATTCAACAGAGAACTCACGATACAAATTTAGGAATTTATTTCCTTAATTTACCGACGAACAATACATTATTAAATTTCTTTAAAATAATCTCAACTAAAAGCATCGATCATAAGAACTTCAAATATGGAATAAAATGCAATTTTTTTTTAAAACATGGACCATACACAATATAATTTTGAGTTTTACAAGTGGATCAAGCCACTTGAAAATAGAGTTCGGAAACGCCCAAAATTAAAGCGAAAATTTGAAAATTGTAAACATTGTAACTATTATTTGTTTGAAAATTACTGTAACAAAATGGAATTAAGACCTTCTATTGATTCTACAGTGGCCATACCCAATCTAAAATACTAATATACTCGTACTACAAATAAATGAAGAATATAAAAATACCAGGACCAATGAAGGTTGTGTAATGAATATGCCCTTCAAAGTCTTGCGCTCCTTCCTTACTTTCGCTTGCTAATCATAGAGACTTCACCGATACCTCCCAGTGAATGCTAGGGGTACTCTTCTTCCCCCTTATACCCCCGAGCCACAAAGGGGCCAAGCACAAAAACATAACACAATAGCTTCCAATCTTGCCTCGCCAAGAAGAGCTTCCACTCTTTTCACTAGCTTGGAGTCCCAACTCTCACAAGTAAAACACAATCAAATCAAAATTCAACAGCATAACGATGGTCCAAAGGTCATCCCCTTTTTCCTTCTACATCATTTTTTTTTATAGAATTTCCCTCATTGACACATGTCCTCATGCATAAATAAATAACTTTTTGATTTAAATTAATTATGTTATTCACGTACACACTTATTATATTCTCCCCAAGTTGCATAGGTAATTGCCAAATTTTATTTTATTTAAAAAGACAAATTCCCTCACATTCCCCAATGTGTTCTTATTTCCACTCTTAGTTGTCCCTTTGTTCCCCAAATTCTCATTTAATGAGTGTCTCCTAACTAGATATTAGTTAGAGTTGGATTAGGAATCTTCTTCTAGTTAGACTAATGATATATTGACTCAATATTCTATTATATGTACACCCATTCTCTCAAGTCATTATTTATTTATAATTAAAAATCCATTTCTATTAATTTCATGCACACATGTGCATTTTATCAAATCTTTAGATTTTACTTACTTTTTCCTATAATTTGATTTATCTAAAATCTTTAAATCATGTCATAATTCATTTAGTCCTTTTATTTAAATCTAGACTTAGACTTAGTCTTAGAATTAGGCTTAGAATTTTGTTAGGCTTTATAATTAATATCTATTGTTTAATTAATTATTTTAATACAACAAGGTCTAATTATTCCAATGGTTTCTAGGCCACATATGTTTATTGACTCAAGTTTCAATTCCATGATGTTCCCTTCAAGACGCACCTACGTGCTCCAAGGGTTCCACACACATTCGAATTATTTTGGAAGTTTGTCTGACCCTATGGAGTCAAACCTGCATTCGGTCGAACTTGTGATAGACTGAGGGCTTCTAAGGAATAAGGACTATGTCTTATTGCACTCCCCTTAGAAATATTCATGAGCGACTGTCATATTCTTCCCTCATGACATCGTGGACCACTCAAACTAGGTAATCATTAACCTACAGTTTTGGCCATGACGAGAGTGCTAGTAGGTTGTGAGAGGTAAATTGCCACACCTCTCCCTCAATGTTTGGTTTATGTGCATGGCCCCTTTATTCCTTATGTGAGTCAGATTAGCAAGCATCGTTAAGCCTGCATCCATTGACCAAAACAGTTTCAATAATCCATATACATAAATCATACTGAAATCAATCATACATCACATGTGTGTAAAATGAAATACTCAAATAAATGCAATCCACTCCCTAACTCAATATGAAGTCCAAGGGAGTCCATTGATGCCATAAACATCCTTAACCTGTCATGTGTCATGCACACTCAGAACGACTCATCAATAGCATCTTCCAATATATATAAATCAAATTACAAAAATTCACAACACATCATCATCATCATCATCATGTATAATCCAAAGTCGAAACAAAACCACAATGTACCATAATCGGATCACTTGCACTCAAGTGTCCTCAAAGAATAAGTCAAAAAAAGTGTTCTCAATAGAGAGGGATGTTGTACCATTAACTGCACAAATAAGCATTGTGTTGATATGTAAATTTCCTTTTGAATTATGAATAACAATAAAATGTTTTTGCATGAAATTTTGATTAATATGCTTGTTGTTTGAAATTATTGTAGGATTGTGACAAAGGCCAAGAGTCTAAGAAAGGACCATACCAAGAAGAGGAAAACATTGCTAAGGAAGATGAAATATGGGGGTATGAGTGGTGTTGCTAAGATGCAAAGAACACCAAGGATGGTGTTAGTTTAAGGGGGAGGGGATTGTAATACCCCTTTCCCCCCCATATTGTAAATATAATTATATTATTTCTAAACAAAATATGTACATATTTGTTATGTGTGGATTTTGGATTTTGGGAAATGATGAACCTTTGAAAAAGAAGGTAATGTGAATATCTATGTTATTAATGTAAAAAGGAAAATGTTGAATAATTTTTCAAGGGTATTGCCTATAAAGGTTATGTTTCCATGAGAAGGAATGGTGAGGGGAACCATGATTGGTTGAGATGACCCTTGCCAGGTAGTACTCTGTTGAATTAAAAATGTTCAAACCCAAAACTATCCTCTTCCCCATAAAAATTCAATTACTAGTCAAGTTGGTGGTTGGTTGGTCCTTCTCAAAAATCAATAAGAGTATGGGTATAGTACCCATATGGAATTAATTTGTATGACCCACGTTTTGGGGGATTTGACCCTTAAAATATTTCTTTGGAAGGAAGAAAAAGAGGAAAATTGTGGGTAGAGGAAAGGGGACACACGGGATGGGGTCTGGAGATCAAATCAGAGGGGAGAGGAGTGATAAAATATTTTGTTTATTATCAAAACACAGATAAGTGAAGAAATGCATTTTTATGGGTGGAGGAACCATTGACAATTGTCTTCAAATCAGGTTGATCAATGGGGCTACAAAAGTTTAGTGATTGGTTGAGAAATCATGAATGAACTAAGAGAGGAGGGAACTGAGGTAATGTTGGGAAGTGAAAGGATTCCCTTGCATTGTGTATGAAAACAGTTGAATCTCTTTGTGGCAAGAACAACCCCCTTACTTAGTGAATTGAAGACTTGGCTTGATATGTTCCTGTAGGTGTAGGAGAGTGACCTCCATCCTTTATCTTTTTCTGATTAGAAAGAATTTCCCCTCATAGAATCATACTCTAGTTAGGGTGTGGCCAACTACAGAAATAATTGGTGCAGTTGTGCCTATGGTTGGGTGGAAAGTAGCACACCCTTCAACAGTTGCGAGCAATTTATAAATTTTAGATAAGTGTTTTTTGTTCCTTGTAATGCCATGACAAGTTTATTATATATTATGGAATTCATGTGCTATTTATTTGAATATTTTGTCATCTTATTCAAGGAGTGTAATTTCACTCTAATTATTTGGTTGACTGTGAAATTTGAAATAAGTTCTAGGAAAACATATTTGGTTGTTGGTCTTCTATCTATATTTGTTTTGAAAGGGAGGGTGTTAGTAATTGTTTGTCACTCTAAGTATGAGAAAAGTGTTGGTTGGTCATTGATAGTAATTTATGTGAAAAAATCCCTAAGTTATTAGTAAAGGACTGAGCCACTAAATCTCTCATAGAACAACTTGGCAATAGGGAATGCAATTGTTGATATAAACTTGAATACTAGTCAACTAGCCTTGGCCACTCTATTGGCTTGGAAAATATGGTAGGCTTCAAAATCATAGAGAAGTTCAGATCTATGTTTGGACTTAAGAGAATAAGCCAAAAGTTGAAGAGAGCAAAATTGTTTTAAAATAAATAATAAGAAAAGAATGAGAAATGAAAATTCAAGTCTTTAATTGGACATAAAATGAAATTTATAATTTCATGCATTGTGGTTAATTAAGTTTCATTAGGATTTGGTAAGAAAGGAATTTTTACCACAAATTACCCAATAGATTTGTGTCTAAAGGGGAAAGATTTGGAAATAGTAACTATTCTTTGAAAGTAGAAAATAAATGCATGAAAATAGGAGAATAGTAATTTCTGGTAAAACCATAGTTTTACCATGGAGAACTTTACCTCCAAGAAATGAAATATTCTTGAAAAGAATTTAAAAAAATAAATTACATAAATGTATATGTTTTGCAGACAAATTTGGATGAATAGTAAAGATTGGTAAACCTTGGTAAATTCCAAAGTTATGAGTTAAATGTTTTAATAATTGGAATAATGAGTTGAGAAAGACATATATTAAAAATTATGATTTGTTGACTGTGTGTGAGAAATGAGAAGCTTGAAATTTCCCCCTCTTCTATGAAAATGATTAAACCATGCCAAGTTTCCTAGTTTAAAAAAATTATTCTCTACACATGTCATTCTGCACTCCTAAAGGAGTTATTCCTAAGGTATTTTTATTTATTAGCATTAAGGCATGGGAATTTAAACTCCCTTTTCTTTCTCAATGTTATATATATATATATATATATATATATATATATAATTAGCAAAAATCTCTTTTTCGTAGTTTGGTTGTCGGATAAAGAGATGTGCACTCACGTTTGGAGTCCAATGAGCTCGGGGTGCGATGTCCTATAAGGTTATACATATATTTAATAATATTAAAAATTATATTTTTCGGAGTTTGGTCGTCGGACAAACGAGATGGGAACTCACGTTTGGAGTCCAAAGAGCTCAGGTGTGATGGTTTGAGTGTTATAAAGTTATATAAATATTTTATAATATTAAACACCTCAGCTTTCAAATTTTTTTTGTCAGAGAGAAGAGAAGGGAATGAAGATTCAGAGTCTGAGAGCCCAAGGTACTCTAATGTTAATTATTAGAATATTAATCATAAATATCAAGTCCCATTCATAGTTTTGAATTTTGTTATTGGAGAAATGAGAAAGGATCACACAAATTGAGTGCAAAATATTTGGGTCCGAGAGCCTAGAATATTTTAATATTAAAAAATTAGTATTTGACTCCCTCCAATGGATTATGTAAGATTAATATGTTGCATGGTACGTTTGAGATCTGAAATCCTGATTAATGAATTAAATTATATATATATATATTACATGACAATTTTGGCATGTTGGTATGACGAGTTTTGGGGGTCTTAGTCTAAGGGTTCTCGGGCATGGCATGTGATTTATATGTTAAATGAGAATTATAAACCTAAGTGTATTATAGTTTAATTAAGTATATTATATTACAATACAATTATGTTATAATATAATTAATTAAATTATAAGATATTCATTATAACAGTGGTATTTAAATTAATACTAAAAACCCTTTTTGGGATGTGGAATTCCCAAGGTAAAAGGAAGAGTAATTTCTCAATGTTACCATATCGGTAAATTCAATTAAGTCAAAAGGGAATAATGCTTGGGATTTTAAATTAAATAAGTGTTAATTAACAATAATAAGGATTAAATAAATAAAATATTAAAAAGTGGGATTTTTGTGTATTATGGAATAATTAATCCGATAAGATTATTAAGAATAAATAGTTGTTAGTACATGGTATATACATTGTAATATACACTTTTAGTTTTGTTTTTTTAATTGTTGATGTAAATAAATTTTTGTATATATAAGAAGTATCTTTTACAAAAAAAAGACTTATTACATGGTAGGAAGGCTAGTTGGTAGGAATAGGAAGCCTATGCATCTTCTTACTAAAGGTACTTATGTCACATGTCATCATACAACCCTTTTATCATGCATAAAATTATTTGGAAAATGTTTTCTTATCTATGCACACATCTAGACACAACATATCAAGTAAAACTATCTTATAGTCATGTATAAACAATAAGAAATGTCATATACATGTCAATCATACATAACTCGACCCATCCTATGTATACATATATTGACTCAATTTGGAGTCCATATACACCTATGGTTCTTTCTTTCATACTTGAAAAACCATCAGTAGCATCATATAAGATAATAGATTTCATCATGTAACCAAGTGTTCATTTTCAATATTCCATAGCATCATAAGAATATTAAAGAATAAAACATAAAATATATATGTCCAAATCAAGAAATAATCACATCAAATTAGATCAAATGTGTATATCAGATCATTCATAAATGTGTCTATCTACCAACCATGCCATTATTATAACTAGAATGACCTCAAGTAATAACATTATATCAGTGAAATAAAGTCAAAGAAAATGAGGGCACTACATAAACCCCCTTTTTAGGAAACTTCAACCAAAAGTTCTAAAATAAATAAGGAAACTGATGACACATCTCAATCATGTCCTCCCAAGTAGATGAATTGGGACTATAAATATACCACTAGACCTTTACTTGATCAACTGAAAGATGTTGAATATATTGAGTTTATCGATCCAATTTTGGTTTGTCCTTCAAGGATCCCCCATATTGTAATGTCCCTTAGTTTACAAATTTAAACATTTAATTTCTTGCTAGTTTATGTCAAAAAATTGTTATTTTGAAAGTTATTGGAAAATACTTATGTGGAGCTAGGTCATCATAAACATTGATGATGAATATTTTTGTAACCTTTATTTTTATTTATTTAATTAAAACTAGACAAGCTAATTAGGGAATGATTGCCACACTACCATGGTGTTATAAGGAAAATCTCGCTATGCCTATGGGAAAACCACAACAAATAGAATAAAGCCCATAAACCAACTCTAATATCAAGTATGCTATATAAATGAAATGATAACAAGAGAAGGCTAGAATCCTACCTCGTCCGGACGTCCAAAGAAGACCACCATTGATCACATGACCCAAATACTTATACTTGCAACTTGTCCTCAACAACCAATATACACAAGCATGTGGTAATGATATATATTGTTATCATATAAATTAGCATAGTCCATTAACATAGATAACAAATACACCCATGGAAATCAATACAAATATTTGCAAGATATCAATTGGATGAGAAAAGAGTATTTCTATTAATGTAATCAACAAAAGTGCATAGGTGAAAAACTTTTGTAATTGCACATATCGAAACCGAGAAACTAAGTCCCTCTAGGTGGGCCTCCACCACTTCAATCATCCACAAAGGAAATATCACATGTAGGATTCAATGAAGTTTTCCATCACAAGATAGGAAGAGCTTGGGGACTAAACACAAGAAGTTCATACTTTCAAGGACAAAGGGATGCAAACTCAATTGAGGTGAAATTTATCTAGATTATATTTGGTCTCAATCTGATGATAATATCTTGAGTCTTGCACATGGATCAATTTATAGCCTCCAAATGCAATTGAAGAGACAAGTCAAAGCGTTTCCAGTATATGGAAGGTCAAGGATCATGAATCTCATGACATGGCATGGAAACCCGATGCATTGTTTTATTTTTTGAGCTCCAAAGTTGATGTATGTGGGCTATAATGGAGCAGTCTACATAGATACACAATCTATTTAACTGGTACGCGTGTATATGGATAAAAGTGAGTATTTTTATCTTTGGAGTGAACAAAAAATGGAAAATGAAGTCTACGGAGGGAAATGGAAGCCCATCAAATCAAGATGCATGGAGTGTGGAAAAATATGCTATAACACTTAGCTGAGCAGAGTTTGAGCACAAAAATCGAGGAGGGTTTATGTAGTGGATGATTACAATGAGCATAGTTTGAGCACAGAAAATGAGGAGGGTTTTTTCTGCAGTGGTTTTTGTAAGTATTTTGGTATTTTCTTTTATTTAATAAAGGGTCATTTTCCCTGGTACAGGAGCCCATTTTTTTGAGATTGCATTGAATAAAGAACAAGCAATTTGGGCATCAAATTTTGTGTACTTTGTATGGCCTAATTGTTGGTGTTTTATTTTTCATTGTGCTAAGTTGTTAGACATCTCAGTGTCTTTATGTTCACAATTCATATAGTGTAATTCCTTTTTATATTGTTGAGAAACTAGACCAAACCTAAGTTGTATTCAAAATCTAACAAGAAGCACATTTCACATTGATTTTGTTGAAATCCACATAATACATATTACATTATAAAAAAACAAAATTTTATGATGTCACTTTGCACCACCATAAACAATTGTAATTTAATTCACCATAATGGGTGGGTAGTAATATTAATATTAAGAATTTGGATGGATTTCACAATCCAAAATGTGAAATATACCATAGGTATTTTTCAAAATGACCATTCTCGTGATATTAAATACCCCATTTAGAACTCACCATATCATGTGATGCTCACAATAGTGATGAAGTGGGATCAAAACTAAAGAAGTGAATCATGTATCATCAACATCATCTTTGAGGCTTTCCGTTGGTAAATAGGAATTCTTGAAAGGTTACCCATCCCAAGACTCCTCTGGATCAAGCATAGTTAACATGGAGTTTTTCTTCACAATCAATCCCACTTAGCTTTTTATTCAAGCCAACTATTCAATTTATCATTATATTGAATATCCCATCTATCACTCATTGCATTAAGTGATGCTCAAAAAGGTGAAGAAGTGGGATTGAAACTAGTGAAATGAATCATATAGCATCAACATCACCTCTAAGGATTGCACCTAGTAACTAAGACTTATTAAGAGGTCACCATTACATACTCCTCTGACACAAATGAACTTAACCATGGATTTTTTCTTCGTATTCAACCCATCTTAGCTTGCTACCCCATTTGAAAAACCTAGTAAATATGATGTCTTATGAACTATTCAATTAAAGATCCCTTAACTCTTTATTTAATAATTTAGGGGGATTTCTCAATCCAACATATGAAATACCATTTTTGGTATTCTTTGTGTACAATAAATTATTACTACATGGCCAACATAGTTACCTACTTGACAACAACCCTCTAGAGTTATAATTTTTTTAGAGGTCACATTTAGAGGTTACTTTTACCCTCATTTCAAAAACTGGTGCTACTAGTAGAACCATTTATTTTTAGAGTTAAAATTACAACACTTTTCAACCATGATCTATAATGTTGCTAACAAAAACCTTAAAATCAACCCCTAAACCAAAATTCAATGCTACTAGTATCACTCCCTTTTGTGGGGATGGTTAAAAGTATAACTTGTTTGAAATCATGGCATTTACAATTAATACGATTGCAACTATAATATTAAAATTGACCCTCTAATAAACAATTAGTGCTGCCAATAACACCCTTTATGGGGAGGGTGTTAAAGTTACAAATTTTTGAAACATGATAAAACAAATTGAGGAACATAGAAGAGAATTTACAACATCGGAGCATTTATACATGCATCAATGAATCTCATTTGTTGATCTAGGCTATAGATCAAGAGATCTAAATACATCTCAAGTTACAATATCTAATTCATAGCTATCTCATGTGTATGAGTTATCCATCAACATCAATATGATAAACATTATTTACAACACTCCCCCTTAATGTTTATCATGTAGCAAGAGAATAACGGGCTATGTATTTACCTAAAACATAAGCACATTTTAATTCATGTTTAGATCTTCATAGCCCAGACATAGAGATATCAACTACTACAGCACAGACAAAGACTCTTCCCATGAAGAGAACTATATTGCAGACAGGAGGACAATGCAAGAATATAAAGGTGCATAAGGGTGTCTCTGAATTTACAATCATAGAGGGTGATGCAGAGATGGTCGCATAAAAGGTGCAAGACAGTGCAACAGAGTTGTGGGACGATGTTGAAAAGAAAATGGAAGTGATAATGAAGAATTTGGAAGAGGTTAAAGAGACACTGGAACAACTACAACTTACTACTGCACAGTAGAAGGAATAGGTATCTCAAAAGCAAACTACTCGGGATAAGACAGTTCAGCATGGGAGACTGTCAAGATTGTAGCATTGGAGAATGAAAACATTTGTATCACTCAGGACATGTTTCATATTGATGAGGAGACAACATAAAAGTAGTTGAAAGAAATAGATCACTTGGACTAGGCACTACCCAAGGTCCCAACAAAATTATTGTATAAACTGTAAGTTAGTGTCACACATGGGATTCAATCAAGGGCTTGCATAGATGCGACATATTTAAAATTGGTCAAACAAGTAAATGACACATTGAAACTAACAATCAAACAAGTACAAGTTGAAATGGATGAAGCAAAGTAGCACACTGACGGGATAGAGTAGTGCATAGAAGAAGTGTTTAATATGATTCCTGACAGCACAGAGGAAGGAAATATACAAACAGAAGAGAAGATTGAGAAAATAGCGCAGACAATGGAGAACTATAGAAGCCACATCACAGAGTTGATGGCACTCCTACAACCAAACACTCCACCAGAGATCATATCACAAAGCGTGTAGGAGGTGACATATCACAAGGAGAACATTGTGTAGAGATTCCAGGAAATCATAGATTTATATGACATAAGCACACAATTATGGATGAGTCTACAGGAGAATGACAAACTAAGGGACTTAGAAAATAAAGAAGAAGGATTAAACACTGCAGTTCAGGAATTGAAGAAAAAAATGAAGATGGTGACCATTCAAGATAGGTTGAGAAGTGTGAAGGACTTGAAGAACTTGCAGGCAGAGTTGAAGAGCATACAGGAAGAGAAACAGTCGAGGCAGGCTTAGCTAGAGCCACTGCAAGAGAGAGCAAAGAAAATACTCACTGAGATTGATACATCCAAGGGGGATATTGGGAAAATTGGCTTGGAGACTGAATAATTTGTGAAGGATCACATCATTGTGTAGGATGTGGAGTATGTAGCTGAGAAGAGCACACAAGAAAAAACTCGAGTTGAAGAAATTTCAGGAAGATTCAAGGAGTTGGAGAAGTCAGTAAAGGATGCAAACACCACTTGAGTGGCTCGAGATGAGCCATAGGTAAGTGTTGGGGGCCTATTCGCACAAGACATTTTGGGGAACAACCCAATAGTTAAGGAAGAAGTTGAGAAAGGGACCAGAAAAGGAGTGTGCACCGAAGAATAAGGAAAAGTAGTGCGAGGAAGTGAAAAGTCAAAGGAAAAGAAGAAGGACACAGATCAAATACGTGCAGGAAGTTGGAATGTGGAAAAACCTAATCCACTTAGGGTTATGGTTTTGGTCATTGATGTAATGGGTTTTAACCCTCTTTTGTAGTATAAATATGTATTGTAAGATCTGAGGAGATCGTCATTAGATCAATCTTTTTGGTATCAAGCCTTGGATGAATTTTGAGTCGTTATTTTTTGGTGGAGAGTTGTGGAGCTATTATTGAGTCATTTTTGGAGACATAGTTATGGATTGCAACTGAGGGTTAGGTAGCAAGTTGTAGATCTTGGTGTAAGACTGGTCAGCCTCACCTATACTTGTGCATTTCAGATGCACCTCTGATGTAATGAGTGCAACATAATGACTTGATGAATAAGAATAAAGAATCAAATAATGAAAGATATTTGTGGACGTAGCCCAGGGGGGTGAACCATGGTAAAAACCAGTGTCTTTGTGCAGAATGTCTCTTTTAGGTGTTGCAATGGTTTATGATGAATGGATGAATGAACATAGTAGTAGTAAAATGTAGTGCGCACTAGATTAGTATGATATTTCCCGTTGAATGTATGTTAATGAATGAATATGGTTATAGAATGGTAGATTGGATGAGTGTTGAAGTAGAAACTATGTCTAACATCCCCACGAGAAACATCCCTTCCAAGACTGTATACATCTGGGTCATGCGGTTACCCATAAGCCATCTTGGGTGAGACTGCATTGTGCTCTATGTGCGTAGTGTCATCTTCTGGTCTCTAGAAGAGATGATGGTTTGCATGGTTTTGTTGGAATCATAAAGGTAGAACCTAGGTCATCCCATACATCCAACACATATTTAAACTGTGTGGTCCTTGAAAAACATATATTCTTCTATTTGGCTTCATGAATTTACAATGCTTCATCTCCTTCTTCCCATTAAAATATGTGATTACAATCATAATACCTATGAAATTTTATACTTAGACCTAGTTGGGAACTAACCATATGTTTGCATTGAAAACTCCTACACATATTGAACAAAAAATATCATATACCTATACCTAAACCTATATGGAACAACCATGGTGTTTGCCTAGTTCTCTAGGAAAATATTTCATATGTGAGGTTTATCTATGTTAATAGTTAACATCTTCCATTATGGTGATACAACAATGATCCAATAATAATGGAAAATTTTATAGAATGTGTTGTTTCCACTACTAAGAAAACCTACTAGATTCATGAGTTTTAGACTTCACTCTTTTTTTCCCATTTTTTTTCTTTTGTTGTTACCTCAAAACTTATGGGATAAGTTATTAAACATGAAAATAAAAAATCATTAAAACTATATTGGAATTTATCTAATTTTTTGTCTTTTTGTCTCCATACACTTACTACATTTATTGAATTCTTTCCTACCTTTTCTTCACTTTTTCTCCTTGTCATGATCCTTTTTTTTCATGGGAAACACTTACACAATCAAATGGGTGGTTCTCTTTATGAACGGATTCCTCCTAGGACTTTCTCATGTCTTGTATTATTCATATTCCTAGATCAATAATATCTTCCCTTCAAAAGAACGTTGTCCATACATATTCTCCCCATGTATCAAAGACTCTTTCCTTATCTTTGTTATTCATCAATTTTAGTCTACATGTACACTTGCAACCCCCATTTCTATCACAATGTTTTATTATGCAAGTTGATGCCACATATTCTCTATGCCTGAGAAGGATTCACATTAAATGACTACATGAGCTATTGTGCTACAACAATAAAGGGGTTACAACATGCCCTATGTTGGGTCTTTTGAAATAATTTGACTTGGACCATGACTCCAAGGTGTCAGGTACAACTAATCATGCACCCCATACTCTTCATAAAACAACATATGCACAATTTATGATCCAAAATTTAAACTAGGGCATTTACAAATTATCCTCACCATGCATCACTTCTGCTTTACCTCTTCATCTAGAGTTTACCTTATTTTTCGTTCACCTTTTCATCTAGAATCTATTAATTTTCTTTACAATTATGCTTTCATATTTGGTGTCTATGGACAATATTTGTTTTGCATTCAATGTTCCTTTTTAGAGTAGATAATTCTAACAATGAATCTATACTAAGCTAGTTAGGCTCAATATCTACAATTTTTCCATGGAACATAACATAAATTCATCACAATAAAATATTTAACCACTTCCATGAAGATAGAATTCCTCTCACATATATTCATACTCTTTGATGATAGCATCATGAACATTTTCACATGCCTTCTCCTACAACTTCAAACCCAGATATTTGATTTAATATAGGTTTTCCATATTCTTAACTAAGTTTAATGATCATATTCAAGTCTCTCACTACTTTACACAATCAAATCTTGTCATTTAGATCTATCCCAAGTTGATTAATAGTAGATTGGATTTCTCTAGTACCCAATCTTTCAGTTGGCAACAACAATAAATGAAAATTCCCTCTTTAATATATGGATTAAGAATAAAAAATATAATTCCACTACAACCTATCCCAATGTCCATAGCTGCAAGAGTGTTTCAGCTCATCTATCTTGAGTTATGCACACTTTAATTCAATTATTGTGTCCTTCTATACCTAGACCTATGCAATACTAGAAATGGTGACTTTTGACTTTTATTAGATACAAGAGTGCAATGACCTATAAGCACTCTTCTCCAAGCAGTTGATTCTTCATAGAAGTTCTCTTATATCAGATCCATGATTATGTAGTCTTCATATAGGTAGTGTAACATATCTACATATCGAAAATATTGCACAGATACTCTAAAAAACTCACATGAAACAACTTCAACAACAAAAATGCATCTAAATGCACACAAATTTGTGAATATGATTCACTACACTCATTAAAATATTTCTAGATTTAAATTTGATAAATATATTTAGCTTTAGATTCTACACATAGAAACAAAATCAAATTTACCCTACTCTCTCTAACGTACTTGTACTATTATGTAGAATTACATCCTCAAAGATCCATGATCCACGCCCTTTCCTAAGATATTCAAGCCTTCCCTTTCTCTAATGATACACATTTTGAGGAACATAGGAGAGTGAGGTATAACAAAAACAGAATGTGCACACACAAATTGCTATGTAAAATTCTTTTAACACATCCAGGGTATTTATACATGTGCATCAATTAATCTTGTCAGATTTTTAGGGTCCTAACCCGCACATAGGTAGAACAATATATTCAGATGTAATAAAGGTCAATATTAATAAGGCCTTTCAATAAAATAGAATAAGGCGGATGTAAGAAGACCTAATTGAAGCTTCCACTTCTAGAAGGATCTTCCTCTAGATGCTTTGTTTTAGTATAAATAGGAGTTGAGGGTATGAGAACCCTAGCTTGGATATTATTGTAATCGATCTCTTCTCAATTGGAGGTTGCCCCCTCGAAGAGGCCCGTGAACATTACTTTCAGATTCAAAGTGTTATTTTTGTTGTTATTCTTATATCATTTCAGTGTTATTGTGGTGAATGTTCTGGTTATATTGTTGTTATTCTGCCATTACTAGCATTTTATTCTGTTATGCATACATTTTATATCTAGTATATTACAAGTGGTATCAGAGCACTTTCCTCGGCAGAAAGTGTGGCTTAAATTTTTTCCAGGGTAGAGACATATTCCAACATATTTAAGCCACAAAGATTTGTCGTTATGTGCATAAAACCGCGGTTGAGGGATTCATACACATAGGAAATACAAGTGGTACTTAAGCGCACATTTGTTGGCCACCCTTGTAACCCCTGTTGGTACCCCTTCGAGTGGTAGCGCATCAGACAACACCTGTGTATGGATCAGCCTAGATTAACTGAAGCCCTCTTTAGATAAACCGATCAGTCGCCTGACTGCTATAGTGTCACCGAGAACAACACTTGGGAAGATACTCTCTAGTACCTGGGTAGTCAGGTAGTACGGCTAAGGGTACGTTCTATCCTCCTTAGTTAGTGCCTTGAGATATTGGGCTGAGTACTACTATTGGACCCTGTGTGTATATCAGAGAGCTATAGCATAGGGCAAACCATTGTCTGTAGAACCCTTGAATACCTAACCCTTGGGGACAGAAACATAAACAAATTAAAACATACAAGATCTATTGCCACACAACTGTGTTCAGGTTGCCAAGTAAATACACATTTCTTTCTAGTTAAGCATTTGAGCATTTCCTCTTTGCAGTATTCTTCAGACCGGAGTATAACTCCGTTAAAAAAAATAATAATAATGGTGAAATTTTTTCACCATTATTTCAGACTTATTCCATTGGATTCATCTCTTTGCCCTTATCACATTCATCCATATCATTTTTTTGGCAAAATTGTTTTTACCCCGCTCGCCCCTTTTCAGTTCCCCCATCCTCATGGCCCATACTCATAGCCAAGACTTGGAAGCTCGCTTCAAAACCTTGCAATATGGTCTCATTGAGACCCAACAAGAAGTGAAACAACTCAGTGCCAATTCCATCGCCATCAATACAACCATGCAGTCCTCAATGGGCGAAATCAAACAAGACCTCACCACCCATATTGAATCAGTCGTTTCGGCACTCTACACCAAACTACATATCCCTACAGATAACCCTTCCTCTTCCTCACCCCTGCATACTGAAGGTGACCATTCCTCTCATTCCCATACCTTGCAGAACCATCACTTTCAACGTGACCTATGCCTTGCACGGGTGCATGTGACCAAATTTGATGGCTCAGACCCCACTGGTTGGGTAACCCAAATGGAAAATTACTTCTCTTTATACACCATTACAAATGACTTGGCCAAACTCTGGTATGGTGTTCTCCATCCAGATCAAGAACATTGGCAATGGAAAAAAAATTCTTGTCAAGGGTATATTGCTTGGACACAATTTGTGGCAGAGCTTTATGAATGCTTTGACACTGACACCAACCATTTGGGTTGTTTGACAAAGATGAAACAATTAGGAACAGTGGAAGACTTTATAGTTGCCTTTGAGCGCCTGGCTTTTAGAACAGAGGGCATGTCTGATGCCTTTTTTCGAGAGCGTTTTATCAATGGCCTCAAGGATGAAATTTGAGCCCATGTCCTCATGGCTCGGCCTAAGAGTTGGGTGGAGGCTACCAAAAGAGATAAAGAAGCACAACAGGTTGTATATTCTCAAAACCGCAAACCCTCCTTCATCCCTCACCCTAAACCAGTAAATCCCACTACTTCCTCTGCTCCACTAAAGATCCAAAAATTGACCCGGGCTGAAATGGTTGAACGCGAATTCAAAGGCCTTTGTTATAACTGTGATGAAAAATATTTCCCAGACCACAAGTGTAAAGAACAAAATATTTTTATGGCCATGTCCGAAGAGATTTCAAAAGAAGATGAAGAAACTCCCTCTATGTCTGAATCACCTGAATCCACTGACATAAACCCTCCCTCAGACCCTCTTGAAGTAGAACCAGTCATTTCCCTCAATGATCTCACTAGCTTCTCTGCTCCCCAATCCCTCAAGCTAATCGGTTACATCAAGCATCGGAAGGTCATCATTATGGTTGATAGTGGTAGCACCCATAATTTTATTCATCGCCACATTGCCCAAGAAACTCATTGTTACATCCATGCCATCAATAATTTCCAAATCATGATTGCCAATGGTGGTTCCATGAAATGTGGAGGGCGTTGTGAAAATGTGCATATCCAAATTGGTGACTACCACCTGAAATCCCATATGTTTGCTATCGACATGGGAGATTGTGACATTGTGTTGGGTGCAGACTGGCTAAGGACTTTGGGTCCCATTCTCATGGATTTTAAAGACTTAACCATGCAATTAGACCAGGAGGTCCACCAATATAAGTTCCAAGGCATCACCGCCATTTCACCTGAGATCATCAGTTCCCATCGCATGGAAAAGATGCTCAAAAAGGTTCATTCTGGTGTTATCACCCAACTCCATGCCGTACAAGCAACAAAGACACACTCTGTACTGCAAGACCTCCAAGACATCCTTTCTAAACATTAATTGGTCTTTTACACTCCCCAAGGCCCCCCTCCTTCTTGTGGTGTTCATGATCATTCCATTCCCCTTGTACTAGGAAGCCTTCCTCCCAATATCCGTCTGTATCGTCACCCCTTTTCCAAAAAAAATGAAATTGAGAAAATGGTCTAAGAACTCCTTAATGCAGGTGTTATCTGACCTAGTACGAGCCCCTATTTGTCTCCTGTGGTCATGGTCCTGAAGAAAGAAGGTTCTTGGCGAATGTGGCCTGACTTCCGTGCCCTCAACAAACTTACCATCAAAGAAAAATTATCCATTCCTGTCATTGATGACCTCCTGGATGAATTGAGTGGCGCCCAATTCTTCACTAAAATGGATCTTCGTTCGGGCTACCACTAGATACATATGAAAGAGGCAAATATTCCCAAGACTGCCTTTAGAACTCATGAAGGCCACTATGAGTTTCTGGTCATGCCCTTTGGCTTGTGTAATGCCCCCTCCACCTTCCAAAGCCTCATGAGTCATGTCTTCCATCCTTTTCTTCGCCATTTTGTCTTAGTTTTCTTTGATGATATCCTCATCTATAGAAAAACTTGGACATACCATCTTGCTTATGTGGATCAAGTTCTCCATCTACTCTCTCAACACCAACTTTTCCTGAAACAGTCTAAATGTGCTTTTGGTGCCCCAGAAGTAGAATACTTGGGTCATCTGGTTGGCAAAGATGGCGTCAGGGTGGATCCTAAAAAGATTGAATCTATGCAAGACTAGCCTCACCCAAAGACTCTTAATAGCTTGCATGGATTTCTAGGCTTAACAGGGTACTATTGCAAGTTTGTTAAGAATTATGGGAATATTGCAACACCTCTCACTGCTCTTCTCAAAAAGAACTCTTTCACTTGGACTCAAGACGCTGCTCAAGATTTTCAAACCTTTAAGATGGCCATGTGCACCACTCCATTCCTCGCCCTTCTTGATTTCAAAAAGACCTTTGTTTTGGAATGTGATGCCTCAGGGAAAGGAATTGGTGATGTCCTTATGCAAGAGGGTCAACCTTTGGCCTTTACCAACAAGCAACTATTTGAAAGAAATCTAGGCAAATCCATCTATGAAAAGGAAATGTTAGCTATTCTGCATGTCATGGATCTGTGGCGTCCTTATCTATTGGTTCAATGGTTCCAAATTAAGACAAACCATCAAAGCCTCAAGTATTTTATGGAACAACGCATTTCCTCCCTAGAACAAAAAAAATGGGTGACTAAACTCTTTGGATATGATTATGAGATAATTTATAAGAAAGGAAAAGACAATGTGGTTGCAGATGCACTTTCCTGCAAATATGAAGATGAAGGATCCCTTTTTCTCTTTCATTCATTGTCCCAGATTGGCTCCAAGTCATTTGCCAGGAATGCCTACAAGATCCCAAAAGTTCGCAGTTGATAGAGCAATTGCAGTCCAATGCTCCAACTTCCCTAGGGTACTCTTGGCTCCATGAGGAACTTCGATACAAAGGTCGTATGTATTTAAGTAAACAATCAAAGCTTGAATCCACGGTACTTTCTAAGCTTCATGCTACACCCACAGCAGGGCACTCCGAGTTCACCAAAACCTATGACAGGGTCAAACGTTCCTTTTTCTGGGATGGTATGAAACAGGACATTCGTAAATTTGTAGCTGAATGTGACATGTGTCAACACAACAAGGGAGAAACAGTCAAATCACCAGGCACACTACAACCTCTTTCGATTCCACCTGCTATTTGGAAAGATATCTCTATGGATTTTATTGTCGGCTTACCCAAATCGGGAAATAAATCTGTCATCATGGTGGTTGTTGATCACCTTTCCAAGTATGCTCATTTCTACACCCTTCAACACCCATTTACAACATCCATGGTGGCTCAAATATTCATGGATCAGGTCTTCAAGCCTCATGGCATGCCGCACTCTATTGTTTCTGATCGCGACCCAACTTTTAAAAGAAATTTTTGGCAAGAACTGTTCAAGATACAAGGCACATAATTGCATCTCAGCACAGCTTATCATCCCTAGACTGATGGCCAAACGGAAGTTGTCAACAAGTGTTTGGAAACATATTTGAGGTGTTTTTCCTCGAAAAAGAAAAATCAGTGGACTCAATGGTTACCCCTAGTTTAATGGTGGTACAACACTTCATACCATATAGATACACGCATGACTCCTTTTGAAGTGGTATATGGACAGAAGCCACCTTCAGTTCTCTCATACTTACCGGGTGCCTCGAAGGTCTAGGCGGTTGACCTAACACTTACAGATCGAGAGGCTATTCTCCATACCCTCAAAGAGAATTTGGTCATGGCACAGAATCACATGAAGAAAGAAGCAGATCAAGGTCACTCTGAACATCAATTTGCAGAAGTGGATCAGATGTTTCTTCAATTGCAACCTTACAAGCAAACTTCCCTCAAGGCTGAGCATTGTCAAAAGCTAGCGCCCAAATGTTATGGTCCTTATATCATGCTCAAGCCTGTGGGACAAGTTGCTTATCAGTTAGCTTTGCCCAGCCATTCGAGGCTACATCCTGTTTTTCATGTTTCATGCTTAAAGAAGGTGATTGGAGCTAAGTGCCAAATTCAAACCAAGCTTCTAGAGTTATCTGAAGAAGGATCCATTTGGCTACAACCAGAAGCAGTTTTGGACCAGCGTGAGTTTCACCTACATCAGAGAACCATCAAGGAAATGCTAGTCCAGTGGAAAGATACAACTCCAACAGACACCACTTAGGAACCAACTACCATTCTACAATAATTTCCTCATCTCAAGCCTTGAGGAGAAGGCTATTTTTAAGGGGGTGGACATGTTAGGTTCCTAACCCGCACATAGGTAGAACAATATATTCGGATGTAATAAAGGTCAATATTAATAAAACCTTTCAATAAAATATAATAAGGCGGATGTAAGAAGACCTAATAGAAGCTTTCGCTTCTAGAAGGATCTTCCTCTAGATGCTTCTTTTTAGTATAAATAGGAGTCAAGGGTATGAGAACCCTAGCTTGGATATTATTGTAATTGATCTCTATTCAACTGGAGGTTTCCCCCTCGAAGAGGTCTGTGAACATTGCTTTCAAATTCAAAGTGTTATTTCTGTTCTTATTCTTATATCATTTCAGTGTTATTGTGGTGAATGTTCTGGTTATATTGTTGTTATTCTGCCATTACTAGCATTTTATTCTATTCTGCATACATTTTATATCTGGTATATTACACATATGATCTAAGTTATAGATCAAGGGATCTCAACACATCACAAGATACAAGATACAATTCATAGTTATCTCATGGTTATAATATATCAACTAATATTTAGTTGATACACATTATTTCCTACAAATCCATGGCCTTCACAACCACTACTATTATAACCAAAATATGAAAAATCACCCCTCGAATCGAAAAGTGGTGTTATCAATAGCACCATCGTTTTCGAGGTTAAAATTAGAACTCATTTGAGACCATGGCCTTAAAAACTAGTACCATTGCAACCAAAATCTTAAAATCACCTTAATACTATAAATCACATCCTCAACGATTTATGATCCAATCCCTCTCATGAAGCCTTCCCTTACTATGATACCGTGATAGAAAATTTGAAGAACACAGGAGAGAATGTGCACACACAAATTGTTGTATATTTATATTAACACATCAAGGGAATTTATACATGTGCATCAATTATTCTTTTCCATTGATCTAAGTTATAGATTAAGGGCTCTCAATACATCTCAAGTTATAATATTTGATTCATATTTATCTCATCTTTATGAGCTATCCACTAATATCGAGATGCTAAACATTATTTCCAATAAAACCATGATCTTAAAAATTGGTACCATTGTAACTAAAATCTTAAAATCAACTCCTAAATTGAAAATAAGTGTTATAAGTGTTACACATTATTTTCGTCATCCCTATGATCGTTAATGATGTAAACCTATCTATTGCTTTTAGAGGGGTCACAGTGGCCTGAGTTCCTGAAGAGAGAAGGAAGAAGAAC
>JZKD02S1673435.1:293750-327971 GCA_000966675.3 Picea glauca | reverse complement strand
TCCTTGATCATATGTATAGATTAGCTATTGGATATATTATTTGCTTTCACTTTGGTTGGTTTGTGATGTTTTGATCTTGACTGCACGAGAGCGCTGGAGCGAAGCAGGAGCAACACAGATTAAGGAAGCGATTACAAGGTATATCTCTTATTCTCACTTCCAATTTAATTCAATAGTAAGATCTAGGGAAAGTGATATATTCTGTCATGTTTTGTTCTAGATCCAGGTGGATCTAGGGAGATCGGTTTGTGTCCGCACTTACGGATTTATCCATTAACAATAAGTAGCACACTTTTTTCCGAACTCAAAATTAGAACATTTTTAAAACCATAACCTAAAAAATAATACTATTTCAAACAAAATCATTATAAAAAAATAAAAATAAACAAAAGAAATTAAAACACAAACAAAACAAAAAAAACTACTAATAAATAAAAATAGAGGGAAAAAGTTATGAAACTAGGAGAAAAAAATATTTTTAATAAAATATTTAAAATAAAAACATTTTAAAATACATATTTTAAAATTAATCCAAGAAAAAGGATGAAAAAATCACCACGTTCTTACCACACTCCCTTTAATAAAAAAAATATTAAAAAAAACATATAAAACACATTTTTAAAAAGTAAAAAAAAAAACATTAAAAGACATACCCACACATTTCAAAAACCAAAAAAACCCCACCTATATATATATAATAGGGTATCAGGTGGGGTATGGATGGTGAAGGCCGCAAGTCCGAGGTTTAGGGTTTATTTTGGGAAAAGGCTTGAGGCTCTTAATTTTTTCCTTTATCTTTCTCTTTTATGTCTTTGGGGTTTATCCCATATCTCTTTAGCTATGTCTGCCGAGGAGGACATGTGCAACTATAATTACTTCGAGGACGATTTCAATTTGTCCTCTCCTATCATTTTCTGCTTGCGTGAGGAGCTTATGGAGATCAAGAAATGTTCGCAGTATTTTAATTCTAATATCATTGATTCTTCCTCGAAACCTCCTTCTAAAATTATGATGACAATCAGGCTGTCCTTTGGGCCAAACATACCTTTCCCTGCTTCACCTTCCATTTTCCCTTCCTCAATGTCATCTTCCTTGCCCATTTTTCTTCTTCTCCCCCATGCTCTATTGACCCTCTTTTCCCCGAACCCCATGTTCATTCGGTGAATCCTCACAAATCCAAGTTCAAATCCAAATGCATCAGTGCCCAAGAGGGGAAGCTTCAAATTGTTCTTGGCTATGATATTGGAATGGATAAAGTTGTTGAGATTTCCTCAAAATATATTGTGGGTCATTTTATGGGTAAGAAAGTAAACGTACATTCTCTCAGTGTGTGGCTGAATTCCTCCTAGAAGGAAAATCTTGGTTGAATTCCTCCTAGAAGGAAAATCTTGGTTACATTTTACGACTTCATGTACTTTTTAAGGGTTGGTTAGTGTTTGAATTTAAAATATCTTGGGATCTATAGATTATTGTGGAACATACTTGGTTTTGGGGTCCTATTGATGTTCAGATTGTCCAAAAATGTTAACAAAAACTTTATGAGGATAAATCCCCTTGTGTTTTTAAAGATGTCGTGCTCCTCTATAATTGTTAAATTACATTATGAAAATATAGTTTAAATATAAAAAGTATAATCTCATAAGAAAGCTTCCCGAGAAAAGGACAGGGAACTTATTCAAGACAAAATATAATATGTTTACAATATTATATGGAAGTAAAGAAAATACCATATAAGATTAACATGTTTCTGACATCCATCATAATATAATTAAGATTTGGTCATATCATAAGATAGAAAATATATAAGGCCACAATGCAAAGAACTTTAGATGAGTATTGCATTTAAAACTGAAAAAGAATATAATGAGAACACTCCAAATCATTAAAGTTATGCCCCGAAATAGTTCTATGGAGAGTTCAAAAATAATTGCTTGGTTTTACAATGAAATGTGAAGTTAAAATGAAAGAATTTGTCCAAATGGACTGGGATGGGGCTCCTTTGGACCTTTAAAATAAAGACCTAGATCTGGAAAAAGAAAATAAAAACAATTATAAATTGGCTATGAGTTTTCACTGAATGAAATGACATAAGTTGGATTATTTCTAAATAACAAGTGTAGAAGATGGGAAATTATGAAAAAATCCCGCTTAAATTATGGTGATGGATTCTCTCCCTTCCTTTTCTAGCTGGGATGTATTTTATAATTTCTTTTGTTGGAATTTCCTGACTAGTTGTAATTGTTTTCACCTGGTCTAGTTCAGTTACTTTGATTAAAACCTTATATAGCCAATTTTCAATATATTATCTCATAGGTGAAACCATTATATATTGTATAAATTTTATATCGAATAATGAATTTTCAGGATCTTTAAAATGCATTGAGAGTTGATGGAGGGTATCTTCAATATCATCAATTTTGTTTACATAAAAAACCAACCAACTCTCTACCTCTATCTCTGTATATTGAGTCAGGTTGTTACAACAAAAAAATTGAAGAATTTTTTGAGTCCATATTTTCTTCCATTTGTCCCTTAGATTAAAGTATTGAGTTCATGATTAAATGTGGGTCCTACATGTCCTCAGTTGATCCAACTAGTTCTAACTCGATTAACTTTAAACACAATTCACCCCTTTTTCCATTAATGACATCACACTTCACTAACATTTCTTTTACATTTATAATTCTCTTGAGATAGAATGCCTTTAAATGTTTTAAACAGAGTGTTGAAAGAAAATCCTCTTATTTTCGTTGAAATTCACCAAGACTTGAAACCCTTGCGCTAAAAATAGAGATATCTCCTTTATAGAATTCTTTGGCATTTTCCAAGTTTGCTTGAAGATATTTCTTGAAGTGTGTCATCCTTGAGCCTAAAGAAACAAAGTTGGTTGCCAACTCCCAAGTTTTAAGAATCAAGGACATTCTCTTTTGGATATTATCATCGACATATCTCTTGATAGAAGCTATCAAACTTTATGTTCCTTACAATCTCGAGCTCGATTTTGGTCTTCCTTCCAAAGTCTTCAAGGGTTGTACGGTGGTGATAGGACTAGCAAATAATGGTGGGGGCATGAGGGAATTTTCCAATTCTCTTACTCTATCTTTTAAAATTTCATTTTCATTTTCTATATGTCCAATCAAAAACTTTAAAGCTTCTCCTATGGCCTCATGGAATTCCATGACTTTAAAGGGTGGAACCCCTTGAAATTCAAATTCTAAATTTCATTTTTCTTGAATTTTCTTATTTTCAATGACTAACTTTCTTGAGTTTTTAAAGAATGTAGCATGATGTAGGGTAAGGGACTCTTCTTCAAATATAATTGTCCCTTGAGTAGAAAATTCTCTTGCAAATTTTCTACTTTCTTGTAGTCTTTGTTCTTCACTTGCAATTTGTGTTTCTTCAACATTTATATCGAGTTCAATATCTTTCGAGACAATTTCATTTCTAGGTATTTCTTCATATTCTCCCTCTTTATTTGTACCTCTCTTCCTCTTAATGAAATTGGGAGTGTATGTAACTTCTCAAGATTTCTCTTAGGAGGGTTTTTTCCTCCTCCGTCATCAAAATTATCAATCAAATACTTTCTCTGTTCTTGAGTTGAATTATGGGGTTTTCCTTCAGTTGGGCCACTTTTTTGGGAAACATTTGGAGACCATGAACTTCTTTCATTTACAACTCATCCTCGCTATCTGTGTTTATCATTGGTATTGATTGATGTCCCTTGAGGGTTTTGACTGTCACCTTATTCTTCTCCAAATAAAAATGTCTTGGCAAATGACACACTATATCCTATTGATGTCATGTGGATCATGAATAAATTATTAGGGTCTAAACCCTTGATCTCATTATCCTACTTAAGGTTATATAAATCAAATTGAGTTGAGGTTTCCTCTAGATGGGCAATGTTTTTCACAATTATTTCTCCAATTTTCCATGGTAGCGGGATAAACTATTTTTTCCTTTTTTCATTTAAAAAGTGATCCCAAAATTTGTACTGTTTTCATACCTCAACTATAAATAATTTATCATAAACATAATAGGGTAGGAATGAAGGTTTATCATGTAGAGTATGATAATATTAAAATTTTCCATGGCTTCAAATATTCCTTTTCCCTCCAAGAAAGATGCATCCTTCAATTATAACATTGATGTACCGAGTTCCTAAAGTAATCTTTTGAAAGAAGAAATAAAAGAATTATGCACTTCATAGAAGTTATATGTTGGTTGTGGAGCTTGATTATCTTCATGATTCATAGGTATTTGTTTAAAGCCGTTTTTATACAACATGAAAATTTACACCCAGAAGAATGTACACTCCTCCATGCGGGGGAGTGTAGGGGGGCTTGCCCCTCCTGTGGGGTTCGGGGGGGGGATCCCCCTGACTGGTGGGTTCTGGGGGCAAGCAATCCCTCGAAGGAAAATTTTCCTTGTAAATCTATATTGTAATTCCATAGTAAATATGGACCATTCATTATAAGGTCGCATATATGACGGTAGAAGTTATGTTAGGGATTTTTTCCCTAGAAAGCAACCCTCTTTTATGAGGGAAATGTGTTGTGACTATGCATCATTGTGAATATTGTATTCTGAGAGGGGAGACTATGATAGAAATAAGAGGAAGTTACAGTGGGTGTGTTGTAGTTTTTATCCCTTTATTTGTTGGATAATAATAAAGGAAGGACCTGAAAATTTCTCTGGTGGACGTAGCCCACACTGGGTGAACAACGTAGATCTGTTTCTCTATTATATTGTGTATCTTATGTGTGTCATTTCCGCATTTGTTTTATTTTATTGCTCTGCGATCTTGTTTTTCTAACATTATATGCATCCTTGTTCTTTTAGAGTGTAGGGTACCACATTTGTACAAGGTCAAATTTACAGTTAACCTTTTGGCCAAGGGTAGTCCTTTGAACACGTGACAATAAGTCATGGTGAAAATAAAATATGACAACATGTAAGTTTTTTTACTCTTATGAAAATTTCCCAGCTAAAAAGATAACTCACTTGAGATAATCCTTGACCAATCAAAGATGGAATTCTCATGAATTGAGAATTTTAGTATATACAAAGAAACCTTAGGAACATTAGATGTGGATTCTTTTCTAGTTATCCTAGAAAATAACCATGCCATTTCTCTGTTTGGGATCTTTAATGAACATACTTGAATATTTGATATTTCTTTAGGGAAAATTGTCAGGTCTTCAAGGTATTCCTCTAGAAGTTTGATTCCTCCTTTATTCATCTTAAAGAAATATTCAGTTTCGACACTTTTGAAAACCATGGTTAGTTGAGGGACTCTGAACACCCTTTTAAAAATTGAGGGGGATAAATAGATAAGTGATTCTCCCTGTAACTAAATATTTCTCCTTTCCTTATCAAATTTGTTTACACACCATGAAACCAGCTCCTTAAATTGTATACCTCTGGAACACAACCTGCCGACACGATTTTGAATGTCCAAATCCTTTTCAAATTATTTTTTGCAGGTGTTAATGTAGAATAATATATTTAATCTTGTGACCATTGAAATCTCAGGTCTTTTCTTCCCAGAAGATTGATAGTGTCTCCTCAAAACTGTTATTTTCTTTGAGTTGACATACTTAGACAAGGTGATGGACTTAATGAACAACTTTTCAAATTGCTATTACCTAAATACACTTGTTTATTTTAACACATTCCAAGACTCTTGATTCAAGTATTTTTAATTATAATTGGTATTAAAATTTATGGGAATTTGTCTCGAGAAAATCATCATTAATAATGATGTTAACACTTATACACATGGTAGTAATTTCCGTCAAGAATTATTTAATGCATGCAGGGAAATGTGATAGGATGAGATGTAAAGCATCATGGGGTGATGGAAAATCAGGATGATGAATGAGTGGTACAAGAGAATGATTAGGATGAGTTGGATGATGGGAAGGCGAGATGGTGAAATGGTGGGGTAACAAGTGGATCGAGATGGTAGAAAATAGGGAGAAGCAGAATGGTGGATGATCAGGATCATGGTATGGAGGGACAATAGACAAGAGTACATGTGGGATAGAGGGATGAGGGAAAGTGGGGTGGGGGACTGATCGGGGAATCTCTCCACACATGTGGGTGAATGTACACTTACAAAAATATTCTAAGTGTAGATAGTGCAAAATGGAGGTCGGGAAAATTAAGTGTTATGAGGGCCACAAAAGTTGGTTGTAGCAATGCAATATTTTTAGGAATCCACGATGATCTCAAAATTTTCCAAGTATGGAGGAAATTAGGGATGGAATATACAAGGAAAATTTCATAATAATTTATCAACACTTGTAGGTCAACACATCCTTACAACTTTCTCTTAAAGCATTGGTCCCCTTCCTTTGATCCACGTCGTGAAGATTTTAATACTTAATGTATATGGGTGTTACTTCCTTGTAATACCCCTAGGATGAACCCCAATTGTACATATAAATGTAACTCTACTTTACATATAAGTTGGTGAGATAATGATACAAGATCGTTTGGTTTGATGCAATGCGCATTGAATTGGTGCGTGTGAATATCACTCCAAAGAAGTGTGCACAATTTAAAATGAATATAGTGCACAATTTAATGTATTTAATGTGCACTTGTTTAAGTGTGTAGGAATGGCGCATTGAAAGAGGAATAACCTGAAGAATACAATGCACACCAGTGTAAGTGCGCAAGGATGGCGCACATTCCAGGATTCCGTGCACATAAGCTTAGTGCGTGTTTTTGGAGGCTAGAGATCCTTTTTGTATATATGTCTTGTTGTAATTCCCACCTTTGTAAGTGCGAAAGGGTGGCGCATTAAAAGAAGGGTGTGTGCATCCCAGAAGTTCCACACACACTGGTTTAGCATGAAATCTTTGTGTTTTTTAGGCTGGTGAGCCTGGATGAAAAAATATCAGTACCTTTGTACTACAAATGTAAATGTAACCATATGAAAATATAATGAAAACACATCACTACAATAGACCAACCACATAAAAGAGTATGGGGGGATAACTCCACTATTTGAGGTTAAGGGGGTAAGTTAAGGGGGCTTAAACCCAAAAGGAATATTATATGATATTCCTTAAAGTATAAAGTATGTATATTATTTTATACTAAGTCTGAAGGAGGGGGACAAGTGGACTTAGGTAATTCTCAACGTCACAAGTGTCAAGTTGGGAACATGCATTCATATAGTTTGGACTTAGTACATTTTGTGAATCAATTCGATCACTCAATGACCATTCGATGATCATTCCTTCACTCACGTAGTTGTCATCAATATATTTTTTTTATTGTCATAGATACTTGTACCTTGATTAACTTTGAGAGATGGACTGAAGAGGTGGGTTGTCAGACCTGTAGGACATTTCATTCTCTCTAGATGAGAGAATTTCTAGGAATTATTTGCCTAGGTACCAAACTGCAATGACAGGGCTTTGAGACTTCTTGTTCGGCCTGTTGTTGAAGTTCTAGAAGGGAAATGGGTAGTCAAAGGACTGTTAAGAAGATAAGGGGCATAATTCCTGGGGTGGGACAAGAATGTGGGGAAGGAGGGACTATCGTTTTTCAGTATGAATTGGCACTTGTGACGAAGTCTCCTGTGAATGAGTTACCAGTGAATGAGTTACCTATAAATGAGTTTCTTGTTGACTGAGATACCTTATCTTGGCTAGGAAACCTTACCCAAGTGGAGTTTAGCCCCATCTTGGGGGTGACCCACTACTAAGAGTTATGAGCAGTGTGGTCTGAGGCTGGGAGGAACGTGGAAGGTCTGCACACAGTTGAGATAAGTTTCATTTGTATATTAAACTATGTGTTGCAATAATAATTATGTATTTTTCTTTCATGGGTTTATCCTGTTAATGTTGCATGTATATTTTTGTTATGAATATGTATATAACTATGCATTGCAGGGTGTATGCTTATGTTTTAGTTAGTTTCAGAGCAATTTTGTTGAATTGTTGGTAATGGATACATTACATTATGGTATCAAAGAATATTCACAGTTAAGAATATGGGTATGTTACAATATGGTATCAGAGCCCAGTTTTCAACATTGAGTGTGGATGGGCCAAGTTAGCATAATGACGAAGCCGATTATTGCAGACAATTAAATTCGGGAGTGCCCAAATTTTCAAGTTACAGTGTGTCCATGAAGTAAATTGAAGCAATTGAGTGGAATTAGGTAAAATCCCAATTTCTGTTGTTAAATTCATGAATAATTTGGGGAAATTTGGTTAAGTGATGAGATATCCTTAATTTTAATCCTTGTTTAAGAAAATTCAGATAGAAATTGGTCGAATTTGAAGTTAGAAGGAATCCACGACCGATTGAAGAGAATTTTTGGACTAAGATTCTCAATTCATGAATGAATTGGAAAATGTTTGCACCAGGAATGTCAACTAGCAGCGCACATAAACATATGTTGTTGCAGATGTTGAATTTGGGTATATTGGAGTGAACTTGAACAAAATTTCATGGTTGCAGAATGTCCATGATAATTGGGTGAAAATCGGGTAAAAACCCAATTTCTACGTCAAAATTATGGAAAAGTCAATTAAACGTCGAAAATATTTGTGTGCGCTAAGTAGTAGTGATGCACAAAAAGATAAAGGTGTGCATGTGTGTGCATTAAAATTGGGTATTTCACTGTGCGGAGCCGATGATGTGGAAAAATAATGTTTCCTAGGTGTGAGCACTAAACTTTTAGAGTTGCACATAAAATAAGGGTATGCAGGGTATATACACTAAATTATGGCACTGTGTTGCGTATAATTGGTGGCATGCATAGAATATGGGTGCACGGAAAAGAGTGTTGAAGTTTGGCATCACAAGGTGCACGAATAATAATGTGATGCACAATGTATGTGCTTGGAGTATTGGAAAAAAATAGTTCAAATTTGTTGGTGTGTGCACAATGTTGTGCTTGTAGTGCATGTAGAGTATTGGTGCGCACCACAAAAGTTATGCATAGTAAATATCGGTACGTGACAGAATATTAGTGCACATGGAGTATTGGTGCATGGTGTGAATACACTAAAACTTGGCATAGTGTGGTGTGGTGCTTGTAGTTTGTGTAGTATTGGTGCATGGCACAAAAGTGGTGCTCAATAGAGATTGGCACACTATAGAAAAGTATGCACATTGGATATCGATGCATGGTACATGTAATATATTTTAGAGTTGCGTGTATAAAATTGGTGCATTCTAATTATGAGTTATAACTGAGAAGTAGTGTGTGAGAAGTTGATTGGGAAGTTAATTTCCCTGGAAATCAGAAGAAATAATTATAATGCTTTATGGAAACAAAATTGTACATAATTTAATGAATTTGTTAAATTGTTTATCCCAACAAATTTTATATTAGAATAGGATCAACACATGTTAGAATCACAGAAGATGTGTAGGGATTTTACAGTCATGAAGAAGAGATCATAGGAATGTATGTCCATATGGGTAATGAAGGTACAAATTCAAATGGACATGGAGAATGTAAAGAAGAAAGAATGAACTTGGTAGATACCATAAAAGGTTTTCAAAAGGATGTCCAAAGTTATAAAGATGATAATGAGAGGATTATAAAAAAGGAGCAGTAGGAAGAATTCAACATCAAGTTAATGCAAAGCTTGGACAAAATAGAGAAGAATATGGATAAGGAGACTGAGTCAAGTAGATCAGAGATCCATAAGTATCATGATAAGAGAAGAAGAACAAGAAGTGTTGGTACCCCCTCATCATCAATATCCAAGGAATTCAACCAGGAGAGCACACAATAGTGCAATTACATCCCCTACTAGGAAGCATAAGAAGAATTCTGGGGTGGATGAGCTACAGGGGGAAATGAAAAAAATCAAGCCTCCTAATTTCGATGGTGAACACAAGAAGGATGAGGATGCATAAACATGGCTGCTAAACATGAGGAAATATTTTCAGTTTCATAATTACTCTTCATAGGAAGAAGGTATAATTTCTATTTATCAGCTCAAGGGAAAAGAATCAATATGGTGGGATCAATTTGTATAGGTACAACACATTGATGAGATGAAGGTGACTTAGAGAGAATTCAAGAGGTATTTTCAAAGGAAATATTTGACTAAGAGATACTATAATAATAAAATGAAGGAATTATTTGAACTCAAGCTTGGAAGTATGACCATAGATGAGTATGAAAGTAGATTTTTAGAGATGTTGAAATATGTTTTTTTCATCAAGGATGAGAAAGTTAATATTCAGAGATATTTGAGTTTGATTCCATCATTTATGAGTGAAGGGATACAATACGATGATCCCAAAACATTGGAGGAAACTATAAGAAGGGATAAGTTTCTTTATGAGTAGCATAAAGGGAAAGAAACTTAACAAAAAGCTTGGGATGAAAAGAATAAAAGAAATATGGAATAGAGGAAGAAGGGAACTAAGCCACCATTCTTCAAAAATAACTCTCAGGAACATCCAACTTCTAAATAATCCATAATGACAAAGACATTGGGGCAAAGACCAAGGAAACCAGCTATTAAATGTTGGGGTTGTAAGGGAGATCCTATGTATAGAGATTTCCCTCACATAAGTGAAAAAGTGAGGATTGTTCACAATGCACAACAAGATGAAACAATGGAGGACATGGGAAGAAATGTACCTAAGATCTATGAAGCACTAGACAACAAGCAAGCTAATTTTTAGTCACATATGATTGAAGTGGAAGGTAAGATCAATAACCAACCCACTACTATTTTAAATGATTCATGAGTTAGTCATAGTTATCTAGTTCCTAATTTGGTGGATATATTCCAATTATTAAGGAGCAAGCTTGAAAAACCTTGGATGGTGCAACTAGCTACAAGAGCTAAAAGAAAAATTAATGAGATGGTTAAAACATGTCCAATGAACATGAATGGACTAAACACCAGAGAAAAATTGAACATCATACCTTTAGTTTCCTATGACTTCCTAATTGGAATGGATTGGTTGGAACAACATCATGCTTTCCTAGACTTTTATAATAAGGAATTTACTTGTTTGTATGAAGAAGGAAACTTAAGGACAGTACAAGCTATTCCCATAGCAGTGACTATTAGAGAAATTTCAGCCTTGCAATTGAAGAAAAGTTAAAGGAAAGGGTGTCAAATATTTGTAGCACATATGGAAGCGACACCTAAAGATAAGGTGATAAATATTGAAGTTTATGTGGTACTAAACCAGTATGAGGATGTATTTAAATAAATGCCATGATTTACACCTGAAAGAGATATTGATTTCTCTATCAATCTGATACCTGGAGAAGCCCTAGTATCCTAGACCCCTTACAGGATGAGTACACTAGAACTGAAGGAATTACAAATGCAACTTGAATATCTTCTAAAGAAGGGGTATATATGCCCAATTGTGTCACCTTGGGATGCCCCAGTATTATTTTTGAAGAAAAATAATGTAAATTTGAGACTTTGCATTGACTTCAGGCAGTTGAACAAGGTAACCGTGAAGAGCAAGTATCCTTTTCCAAGGATAGATGACATTTTTTATCAGCTGAAAGATGAAAAATATTCTCGAAGATTGATCTCAGGTCAGGCTATAATCAAGTAAGAATTAAATAAGAAGACATCAAAAAGACTGCCTTCAGAACAAGGTATGGCCAGTATGAGTTCACAGTGGTGCCATTTGGGTTAACTAATGCACCAATTGTCTTCATGTGTCTCATGAATGGTATATTCAGGAATTAATTGGACAAGTTTGTCATTGTCTTTTTGGATAAAATTGTTATATATTCTAAGTCATAGGAAGAGCATGAGAAACACTTGAGTATGGTGTTACATGTATTAAGTGAGCATCATTTGTATGCCAAATTGAGCAAGTGCTCATTTTATGAGAAGCAAATTCATTATTTGGGCCATATTATTTCAGAGGATGGGATAGCAGTAGATCCTGAAAAGTTAAAGGCTATTGAAGGATGGCCAACACCAAGGAAAGTATCGTAGGTGAGATCATTAAAGGGTCTTGCAGGTTACTATAGGAGATTTATTGAAGGATTCTCAAATATTGCACATCCAATCACTTTCTTATAGAAAAAAGGTGTGAATTTTGAATGGACATTGGATTGTGAAACGAGTTTCTAGCACTTGAAGCAATTATTAAAAAAATATCCAATACTAAGGATTGTTGATCCAAATGAAGATTTCATTGTATGCATTGATGCATGTAAACAAGGACTTGGTGGAGTCCTTAGTCATAATGGGTATGTGGTGTGCTGTGAATCAAGGAAGTTGAAGGAGCATGAAAGGAAATATGTTACTTATGATTTGGATTTAGTAGCCATAGTGCATTCCTTTAATATGTGGAGGCACTATCGCATGGGGAAAATATTTGAGTTGAGGACAGACCATAGTGGTATGAAATATGTGTTTGGACAACCAAATCTAAATTTCAGGCAAAGAAGGTGGTTAGATTTCCTCAGTGAATATGGTTTTGATATAAAACATATAAAAGGTAAAGAGAACAAGGTGGTTGATGCACTCAAAAGGAGGGTACATGAGATGCATGTTACAACCATTAGTATGTACCAATCTGATTTGAAAGATAGAATTCTATAGGCTGCAAAATCGGATAAAAAATACATGGAGCTAAAGGAAAAACTTTAGTAAGGTAATTTACAACAAAAAGTTGAAGACTATAAGTTGGAAAAGGATGAAATTCTCATATACAGGGGAAGAATTTATGTGCCAAATTCTTGGGAATTGAAAAATATGATATTGGATGAAATGCATAAGGTGCCTTATGTTGGACACCTAGGTTACCTAAAAACTATTGCAGCTCTCAAGAGTCAATATTATTGACCAGGAATGAAGAAATAAGTTGTTGATTTTATGTCAAAAGGTCAAGGCTCATCATAGACACCCACTAGGCTTGCTACAACCATTTCCCATTCCTGAGTGGAAATGGGAAGTTGTAACAATGGATTTTATCACTAAATTACCAAGAAATAACAAGAAGCATGATTTTATCATGGTAGTGGTTGATAAGATTACCAAAGTTTTCCATTTTATTCCAGTAAAGCTCAGTGACAAGTCATATAACTTAGTTGATATTTATCTGAAACAAATAGATCGATTACATGGAATGTCCAAGACAATTGTGTCTAATAGAGATCCAAAATTTACATCAAAATTTTGGAAAGGATTATTCAAAGGATTTGGAACAAATATGCATTTTAGCAAATCTTACCATCTAGAATCAGATGGGCAGACAGAAAGGGTGAATCAGGTAATAGAATACATGCTAAGGATGTATGTAATGGAAAAACCATCCAAATGGGAGGACTATTTGCACTTGGTAGAGTTTTTTTAAAAAAATGGGTACCAAGAATCCCTTAGGATGAGCCCATTTGAGGCACTTTATGGAAGAAAATGAAACACACATGTGAGTTGGGACAACCTAGTAGACCGTGCAATGGTTGGGCCAAAAATACTCAAGGAAATGGAAGAGTAGATGATGAAAATGAAGTAGAATTTAAAGGTTTCCTAGGATAGGAAAAAAATCTATGATGATAAGGATAGAAATCACTGGGAATTTAAAGTGGGTGATCATGTGTTCTTCAAAGTAAAGGCCAATAGAAGCTCCCTGGAGTTGGGAAATTGATCAAAGTTGGTAGCTCATTTTTGTGGGCCAATTGAAATCCTGGAAAGGATTAGGCCTGTAACATACATGCTTTCCTTGCCTACATCGATGTGTATTCATAATTTAATCCATGTATCACTTCTTAAGAGGTATGTACCTGATACTAATCTTGTCATTGATTGGAATGTGATCCAGGTGGAGAAAGAAGGCGGTTTTGAAGTGCATCCAGTGTGCATATTGGATCGGAAGATCAAGAGATCCATAATCGATCCATAGGGATAGTAAAGGTCCAATGGACCTGGTATGACCCTGAGGATGCAACTTGGGAGCATGAGGATTCTATGCGGGAAGAATACCTGCATATTTTTTAATAATTTTGAAGTTTTGGTTGTACATGTGTATACATTGCACTAAGGAAAGTGCATAAATAAGGGGGAGGGGAATGAAATACACCTAGGTTGAACCCCAATTGTACATATAACTTTAACTGTACTTTAAATATAAGCTGGTGAGCTAATTATACAAGATCCTTTGGTTTGGTGTAGTGCATTTTGAATTAGTTTATGTGAATATCACACCAAATAAGTGCACATAGTTTAAAATGAATATAGCATGCAATTTAATGTATTTAGTGAGCACCTATGTAAGTTCATAGGAATGGCACACATAAAGAGGAATATCCTGAAGAATACATCATGCACTAGTGTAAGTGTGCAAGGATGGTACACATTCCATGATTCCGTGCACACCGGCTTAGAGTGCATTTTTGGAGGCCATAGAACCTTTTTGTATATATGTCTTGTTTTAATGTGCACTTGTGTAAGTGCATGAGGGTGGTGCACTAAAATAAGGGCGTGTGCATCCCAAAAGTTTTATATGCACTAGTTTAGCAAACAATATTTTTGTTTTTGATTCTGGTGAGCTTGGATGCAAAAATATCAGTACCTCTGTACTGCGAATGTAAATGTAACCATATGAAAATATAATGAAAACACATCACTACGGTAGACCAACCATGTAAAAGAGTATGGGGATCTAACTCCACTAGTTGAGGTTAAGGGGCTAAGTTAAAGGGGCTTAAACCCAAAAATAATATTATATAATATTCCTTAAAGTATAAATTATGGATATTATTTCATCCTAATTTCAAAGGAGGGGGACAAGTGGACAAGGGTAGTTCTCAATGTGATAAGTGTCAAGTTGGGAACATGCATTCATATAGTTTGGACTTAGTACATTTCGTGAATCAATTCGATCACTCCATGACCATTCGATGATCATTTCTTCTCTCATGCAGTTATCAATAGTATCCTGGTGTTACTATCACAGATACATGTACCTTGATTATCTTGGAGAGATGGACTGAAGAGGCGGTTTTTCAGGACCGTAGGACATTGTATTCTCTCCAGGTGAGAGAAATGTTGGGAATTATTTCCCAAGGTACCAAACTGCAACGACATGTCTCTACGACTTCTTGTCTGGCCTAATGTTGACGCCTTGGAAGGGAAGTGGGCAGTCAAAGGGCTATTGAGAAGATAAGGGGAACACTTCTTGGGGTGGGACAAGAATGTGGAGAAGGAGAGACTGTATGATGTAAGTATGAATTGTCACCTGTGATAGAGTTTCCTGCGAATGAGTCACATGTGACTGAGTTATCTGCGATTGAGTTTCCTGTTGACTGAGATACCTTAGCTTGGCCAGGAAACCTTACCCAAGTGGAATTTATCCCTAGCTCAGGGGTGACCCACTGTTGAGAGTTATGAGAAGTACGGTCTAATTCTAGGAGGAACGTGGAAGGTTTTCACGCAGTTGGTGTACCTTTTTTCAAAGATAAGTATCATTTGTATATTGAACTATGTGTTGCAGTAATAATTATGTATTTTTATTTCGTGGGTTTATCCTGTTAATGTTGCATGTATATTTATGTTATGAATATGTATATAACTATGCATTGCAGAGTGTATTTTTATGTTTTAGTTAGTTTAGAGCAATTTTGTTGAATTTTTGGTATTGGAGACATTACATTATGGTATCAGATCATATGCCCAGTTAAGAATATGGGTATGTTACATTCTTGGCGTGTCTATTGAGATTTCAATGACTCTACTCATGGACGATATTTCTAATATTCTCAGGAAGTTTATAGAGGTTGAAGAAAAAATTGAGAATCATGCATATAAGCGTATGGAAAAAGTATTGGTCGAATTATACCTTTCTAAAGGTTTATTGGAGGAAATTAAAGTTGAATGGGGCCTTGGAAAGTTTTCTTAGCCTATGGATTCTTAGAAGTTGTCATTTTAGTGTTCTAATTTCCACTCAATTGGTCATATGAGGAAGGACTCCTTTAGTATGAATTCCAAATTCTTTAAAAAGAAATGGGTTAAAAAATCCTCCAACTCTGATGAGCTTAAGTAGCATCAGTATCCTACTTATCATAATGGAAACCAGTATATGGAACAAAAGGATACTTTGTTGGAAGACCAACTCATGCTCTCTCTATGCGAAGGAATAAAACCATAGACTAAGTGTAATCAAGGTGCAATTTCGCCTTCTCCCTCTGCTCTGGCACCCACATGCACAAATCTGGACACCATTTCTTTTTCAATGGATAATAATTTCCTTTAGGCTCCTGGTTGTTCACCTAAGAAGGATATTCTACTTGTGGTTTTTCTTTATCCTTTTCCCAAAAAGCCTCCTTATTCACATCTTAAGTCTGAAATCCCTTCTCCCCCATGTGCCTCTAAAGATAGTCTAGTGCACTCATCCTATATCCTAAGATCCAAAAACTCATAATTTTTGGAAGATTCTAGTTTTGTGGAAGGGGGTTTGGGATTTTCTACCATCCGACCTAACCATCCTGGATTAATTTTTCATATCTCAAAATAAAATTCTATCTCTTCTAGAGAATTACTTGTGGGAAAATAATTAACAATAAATGGGGCTCTTAGAGCTGACAAACCCCAAAAGAAGGTTAAAAAATGATTATTCTCTCTCTCAATGTCATAGGGGTTAGGGGAGGCCCTAAAAATAATACCCTCAAGTATTTTTTTATCAGCCTAATATTATTAGGTTCCAAGAAACGACATGCTCTGGTTGTAAAGCATTGGACATTCATTCTTCCTTATTACCCAAATTGTCATTTTAGTGCAATGGATTCAAATGGTCTCTCCAAAGGCCTTTTGACAGTCTGGAACCATAACCTAAATATAGTTTCATATTATTTCCTTGATGTAGGAATTCTTGTTGAAGGAGAGGCACATGCTATTGGGAATTCATTCAAGTTTTTGAATTGTTACACTCCTTATATTAATGGGAAACTTTTAATGGGAAGCTCTTAGAGACAATGGTTCTTTACTGGCTAACAACCTAATTTTGGGAGGCGACCTAAATATAACCTTATTGGCCCATGAATTTTGGGGGTACACATCCAGGATATATCATTTTTCATATTTCTTTAGGAATTGTTTTGAAGAGGCTAAGTTGGTTGATGTGGAAGCAATCAAAATTGTTCCTACTTGGAGAAACTTGTAAAGGGGAAGCAATGGTGTTTCTAAGTGGTTGAATTGTTTTTTTTTTGAACAATTATTAGATGTTTTTGAAAAGTATAGATCATGGTTTGGTGATGGAGGGGTGGCATATCACTAACCTATCCATTGTCATATTGATAATGGAGACTCAAATCCTTCTTCTCCTTTTAAATTCAATTATGCCAGGATGATGGAGAATGATTTCTCTAACCTTGTCAATTCTACTTGTTCATATTTTGATCCATACATAGGTGAATCAACAATTTTCTAATTTGTGTAAAATATCAAGAAAATTAAAATACTTACTATTAAATGGAACTTGCATAGGGAGAAGATACGAAAGGCCGATTTGGACTTTGTTGAACATGATTTGAAACACCTATATGATCATAATGTGACGGGGATTTTTAGCGAGAAAGAACTGGATTTGCTAAAAGGTTTGGAAGATAGGAAAGTACAAATATTGGAAATGGAAGAAATAGAGTGGAGATTAAAAATTAGTGCGACATGGATTAAGGAAGGTGATAGTAATACAAAAAAAAAATCATCATTATGAAAAATTTCGTCACTATTTCAATAGTATATGGAATTTTTAAAGGGAATATGGGAAATGGGAGAATGGGATAAACTTGAGAGAAGAGAAAGGAGTATGATTTGACTTTATATTGTTTATTCGGTAGTGCTGAATGTCTCGGGTGAATATTTGACCAAGAAACTATGGGACAAGTTGGGAAGCTTGTACGAGTCAAAATTCCTAGTAAATAAGTTGTTTCTCATAAAGAAATTGTATCTTCCGAGGATGAGTGAGGGTAGTTCGGTGACTGAGAATTTAAATGCATTAATACCATTATAGGCCATTTATCTTCTATGGATATTAAAATCACTGAGGAGGAGAAATGTATTAGTGTATTATGTTCTTTTCCAGACTCCTAGGATAACATAGTCATGGATATAGGAATTAATATAACCACATTAGCACTATAAGACATGGTTTCATCTCTATTTTCAGAAGAAATAAGAAGAAAGAACATGGAAGGATCGACAAAATATGATTTAGTGGTGAGAGGTCGATCGGTTGATGAAGATAAAGGAAAATTATCTAATAGAAATTCTAAGTCAAAGGGTAGATATAAATCCCATGTTCAGTCGACATGAAGATGTTGGAAATGCGGTAAAGCTAGGAATTACAAATGGACTGAAAGTTGAAGGAAATGGAAGTTAGTATAGGATTTGATGAGAAGGATTTGATTGAGAGAAATATGACTCCAGATAAGGGAGGCGATGTGTACCTAGCGTTGACCAATACACAGTAAAATAAAGATGTTTGGTTGATTGACTTAGGAGCATTCTATCATATGAAACCACATAGAGAATGGTTATGTGAATATGAAAAATATAAAGGAAGAGATGTGTTCTTGGGGGATGACTCGACAAAAAAAATTGTTGGACAAAAAAGCGTTCGACTGAGACTGCATGATAGGAGGAGTAGAACATTTCCATGTGTTCTACACATTTTGAGTTTGGAAAGAAACATGATAGATGTAAGAAATATGAGTGATGCATGGGTGCACACTCTATTTCAAAAGGATTTGTGCAAGATGGTTAGATGTGCGATGGTATTACTGAAAGGATTTCGGATTGGAACCCTATACAAGTTACTCGGGAGAGTCGATTCAACTGCATGCAACAACATTATTGTTCCTGAAGTCGAATTGACTTCAACTTAACTCGACTCAAATAGAGTTGAGTTGATCCAAAATGACTCGAGAAGTCATAATAAAGTCGACCCAACCATGCTATGGAGTGAGAGGATGGGACACATAGGAGAAAAATGACTTCAAGCTATGCATACCAATGGTATGGTAGAAGACTTTCCTGCATATAATCTACAGGTAGACTTTTGTGAACAATGTATATATGGAAAAACAAATTGGGTGAGCTTCCCATATGGAGCAACAAGGGAAAATGGGATTCTAGAATTGGTTCATAGTGATGTGTTTGGCCCCGTTTCACTGCCTTCACCTGGTGAATCCATGTATTATGTCTTCTTCATAGATGATTTTTCTAGGAATACATGGATATATTTCATGAAGAATAAATCATAGTTTTTCGAGAAATTCAAAGATTTTAAATCTCTTGTAGAAAACTAGACAGATAAGAATATTAAGGTGTTGAGAAATGAAAGCAGTAGTGAATTCTATATGATTCATATGATTCCATTGAATCTGAAGGAGAGGTGTAACAACTAACCTCGATTGTAAGGAGGTAAAAAAGAGTAACAAAACTAGTCAAAAGGTATATTCCACCTGAATTCCATTCCAAATTTGTGTTAACTTCCACCAACGATGAGCCCATGTCAATCGGGGAGGAAGTTGACTCAGCAGAGGGAAAACTATGGAAGGATGCCATGATTGAATATATGGAATCCTTGCACAAGAATGAGACATGGAACTTAGTCAAATTACCTAATGAAAGAAATCATGTCGGTAGAAAATTGGTATTGAAGAATAAGATGAACACAAAAGGTCAAGTCGAGAAATTCAAAGCTCGACTAGTAGCGAAAGGATATTTCCAAGTCGAAGGAGTCAACTTCGGTGATATTTTTTCCCTTGTCAAAAAATTAAATTCCATTAGAGTACTAATGTTTCTGGCTGTAGAATTTTATCTATAAATAAAACAGATGGATGTGAAGACAATGTTCCTACATGAGGACCTAGAAGAGGAAATCTACATGAAATAGATTGAATGATTTGTAGTAAAGGGAAAGAAATATTTGGTGTGCAAACTAAAAAATCCCGTTATGGTCTAAATCAATCACTAAGGATGTGGTACCAAAAGTTAGACACATACATCCTTAGTTTTGGGTTTGTGAGAAGTAAAGTTGATCACTACATATATTCCAAAGAAAAAGGTTGGCATTTCATATATGTAGCATTTTATGTCGACAACATGTTGCTGATTGGAAATAGCATGAACACAAAAAAGGAGTTGAAGAAGCAAATATCCTCTAGTTTGACATGAAGGATTTCGGTGCAACGAACTTCATTTTGGGAATGGATATTAAGAGAGATCGAGAAGCTATAAATCATTGGTTGAACAAAATGAAGTATATTGAAACAATCTTGAAATGTTTCAACATGCAAGATTGCAAACCTATGAAGGTGCCAATTCCTGTGGGAGAAAGGCTAGCTATTAAAAAGTGTCCAAGGACACAAGAGGAAATAGAGGACATGGAACATGTTCCCTATGAATTTTTTTTTGGTATTCTAATGTATGCAATGTTCATAACTTGACCAGACATTTCCCATTCACTGGGAGTATTGAGAAGATACATGTCGAAACCTGGGAAAAAGAACTAGATAGTTGTCAAGAGATTATTTAGGTATTTGTGTGGCACAAAAGATTATTCTATATTCTACCAAGGAAAACCTGAAGGTAAAAATGAATTAAATGTACATGGATTTGTCGATGCCAACTGGGCTAGAGATATGGATCGACGGAGGTCAACCAGTGGATATTTGTTCAAAATGTTCAGTGGAGAAATCAGTTGGATGAGTAAGCGACAGACAGTCATATCCCAATCAACAATAGAAGTTGAATACATAGAAGCCACTCATGGAAGTAAAGAAGAAGTATGTATGCAAAGGTTGTGTTCAGGAATTGGGTTTGAGAAGAGAGCTATGAAGATAAGTTGTGACAATGAAAGAACAATATTTGTAGAAAAGAACCCAGCTTATCATTCTAAGACTAAGCACATTGATGTACAATACAATTTCATGAGAGACATGGTGGAAAGTAAAAAGGTGCTACTAGATAAAGTAGACACGTTGGAAAACATAACAGACTCTTTGGCCAATTATGTGAATGCAGTGAAGTTCTCTTGGTGTAGAGAGACAATGGGAATTGTTTCCCTAGGTCTGTGAACGATTTTTAGAGGTCTCCTTGTTTCAACAAAAAAACAACAAGTGGGAGAATATTGGGTTGTTATATTATTTGTACTGTAATTCCAGTTCAGGTGGTTCGACTGATAGTCAAAGTCGAAGGAATTGAAAACAAGTCAAAGTTCAAGGTGGTTTGATTCGGTAAATTCCAAGTTGAAGGTCGAGGTGGTTCGACTGGGTAAAGTCGAATTCAAAGGTCAAGGTGGTAAAGACATTGACAACAATTCAAAGAGGTCAATCGACAAGAGGTATACAGGTGGGTTTGTGGAAACCAACTGAATACTGAATGAAATTTGACTAGTAATATGAATTGGTAGTCAACTGTAATAGAATCTCGAGATTCATGGTATTTGTATTCAATGATCTGCATGGATCTATAACTATTTTTGGGTTCTTTCTCTTTAGACTTTTTCCTACTATAAATCCTACAAAGAAGGGGTTTTGTAATGATGTAAAATATTATGAATTGATAAAAAACCAAGAATCATTAATATATAGAGGTTGCTAGTCATATAGATGTAACTTGAATTGGCTACAGGGTTGTTCTTGTGTAAAGAAAGAGGGCATGATGTCAATTTTTTCTTAGGTGTGGACCAAGGTTAGACATGTAACCTTTTATTTTGAATGAATAAGACAACAAGAGAGAAGAATGATCAAGGAATGTTGGTTTTCCTAGCTTCAATTTTCAAGGTAAGATATATGTGTATTGTGTGTTTTCTTTGTCATTTACTTTCTTGATTAAATCTTTCTTCCTCTCTTCTACTAGGTTTAGTGTGGAAGTGTTCCTCATTTCCTAACAGGCTCACATCTCAGGTATGATATTAAAATCCATCAAGCTACCTTTCTATCTCTAGTGCCTAAAAATGATGAGCCAGATTATTTTGATGAATTTTTCCCCATAGCCCTATGTAATATGTTATATAAAGTCATTTCAAAAAATATCACTACAAGAATAAATCCTATCCTCTCTAATTTAATTTCTGAAGAGTAGTTGGGTTTCATGAATAGTAGGAAAATACATGAGGCAGACATTTATGCACAGAAGGGCATGCACTCCATGAAGAAGAACAAGTTAAGAGGGGAACTTTTGAAAATCAATTTATCCAAATCTTATGAAAAAGTAAATTGGATTTTTATTCAATTGATCATTCTCCAGATTGGTTGAGATTATCATTTGTTAACTGGACAATGTGTTGCATAACTTATTCTTCCTTTCAAGTTCTTATTAATGGATCTCCCTCACATTTTTTTACAACTTCATGGGGTTTGTGTCTAGGGTGTTCGCTCTCCCCTTTCCTCTTTCTATTGATTTCAATACTCTTTCTTATTGATGGAAAAATGGAAGGAAGAATTAAAGGCATTTTGTTTCAAAAAAATGTCATTCTCACTCATTTGTTGTTCATAGATAATGTATTATTATTTGGCCTGGGGAAAATTAGTGAACATCAAGATTTCAAAGATATTATGGGAATGTATTATGTTTTGTCATGGATGGAAATTAGATTCACTAAGTCTCTCTTTATTTTTCATAATTTGTCTCCAAAAACTGAGCACCAAATCTCTAATTTGTTTACTATCTCATTGGGTCCATTTGATAGGGGCATAAAATATCTTGGATTTAATCTTAAACATAATAATTATCTCTTAGAGGACTAGATGTGACTTATTAAAAATACAGAATCTCATATTGTTTCTTGGTGCAATCATTGGCTTTCTCTTGGAGGTCAACTTGTGCTCGTTAAGTCCATCCTTGAGAGTGTCTCAATATTTTGGATGTTTATTGTGCATATTTTGAAAGGAATCCTCGTCAATATTAGAAAGAGGTGTTTTATATTTCTTTGTACATGTCGAAAAGAAAAATAAGGTATCCCCCTAATCAAATGTGTAAGTTTTAAACATATGAAGTAGTATGATTTGACTTTGTCTTGCATATTCGATATTGTTGAATGTCTCAAGTGAAGGTTCGGCCAAGAAACTGTGGGGTAGGTTGGGGAGCTTGTACTAGTCAAAATCCCTAGTAAACAAGTTGTTTCTCATAAATAAATTGTATCTTTTGAGGATGAGTGAAGGAAGTTCGGTGACTGAGAATTTAAATGAATTTAATACCATTATAAGCTAGTTATCTTCTATGGATATTAAAATCACTAAGGAGGATAAATGTATTAGCCTATTATGTTATTTTCCAGACTCCTTGGATAACTTATTCATGGATATATGGATTAATAAAACCACATTAGTGCTAGAATACGTGGTTGCATCTCTACTATAAGAAGAAATGAGAAGGAAGAACATGGAAGGATCACCAAATATGCTTTAGTGGTGAGAGGTTGATTGGTTGATGGAGATAAAGGAAAATTCTCTGGTAGAAATTCTAAGTCAAAGGATATATCTAAATCCCATGTTCAGTCGACAAGAAGATGTTGTAAATTCAGTAAAGATAGGCATTACAAAAGGGACTGCAGGCCGAAGAAAATAAAAGTCAGTATAGGATCTAAAGAGAAGCACTTGACTGAGAGAAACATGACTCCAGATAAGGGAGGCGATGTGTACCTGGCATCGACCAGTACACATTCGAATCAAGATGTTTGGTTGATTGAATTAGGATCCTCCTATCATATGACACCACATAGAGAATGGTTATGTGAATATGAACAATATGAAGGAGGAGACATGTTCTTGGGGGATGAATCAACAACCAAAATTGTCGGACGAGAAAGAGTTTGATTGATACTATGATATGGGAGGAGTAGAACCCTTCCAGGTGTGATAAACATCTCAAGTTTGGAAAGAAACATGATTTATGTCATCAATATGAGTGATACAAAGGAGCACACTCTATTTCAAAAGGATGTGTGCAAGATGGTCATAGGTGTGATGGTCTTATTGAAAGGACTTTGGATTGGAACCCTATAAAATTTATTAGGGAGTGTTATCACATCCTTGATGCAACAACATTGTTGTTCATGAAGTTGAATCTACTTCGAATGGACTCAAATCGACTCAGGTTGAGTCAATTCAAACCAACTCGACAAGTCATCATAAAGTCGACCCGACCATGCTATGGCACGAGAGGATGGGACACATAGGAGAAAAATGACTTCGAGATATGCATAATAAAGGTATGGTCGAAGAATTTCCTACATGTTATTTAGAAGTCAAAGTTTTTGAACATTGTATATAGGGAAAAAAAATTCGAGTGAGGTTCTCATCTAGAGAGACAAGGGAAAATGGGATTCTAGAATTGGTTCATAGTGATGTGTTTGTCCATGTTTTAGTTCCTTCACTTGGTGGATCCCTATATTATGTCTCCTTCATAGATGATTTTTTGAGGAATACATGGATATATTTTTTGAGAAAGAAATTAGAGGTTTTAGAGAAATTCAAAGAGTTTAAATCTCTTTTAGAAAAATAGAAAGATAAGAAAACTAAGGTGTCAAGAACTGAAAATGGTGGTGAATTATGTGGAAAATAATTTGATCCATTTTGCAAGTAGTGTGGCATAGCATGCCAAAATACGGCACCATATACCCCACAACAAAATGGATTTGCTGAGAGAATGAAAAGAACATTAATGGATAAGGAAAGGAGCATACTCAGTGGTGTTGGACTCACACAAGAATTCTCAATGGAGGCAGTCAACTCAACAAAATATCTATTGAATATGTATCCCTCGTTAGTGCTAGTAGACATGACTCCACATGAGGTATTGTCAGGTAAGAATCCTTCGGTTTCACATCTCAAAGTATTTGGATGTGATGCATTTGTGCATGTTCCCAAGTAAAAGAGGAGAAATCTATACAATAAGGCAATCAAGTAGAATGGGAGAAAACCGAGAGAAGAGCAAGGAGTATGATTCAACTTTTTCTTGCAAATTCGGTACTGTTGAATGTATTAGGTGAGGATTCAGCCAAGAAATTGTGGGACAAGTTGGGGATCTTGTACCAGTTGAAATCCCTGGTAAATAAGTTATTTCTCATAAATAAATTGTATCTTCTGAGGATCAGTGAAGGCATTTCGGTGACTAAGAATTTAAATGCATTTAGTACCATGGTAATCCAGTTGTCTTTTATGGATATTAAAATCACTGAGGAGGAGAAATGTATTAGCATGGATGATTATAGGGGATAAATTTCACTCATGGGCTAATTTTCCATGGTTTTTCCAAAAACAAGATTCTCTTTTTTAAAAATGATTCACCCAAATTCTATAGGATAAAATTATTTTACCTTAAAAATCGCTAGAATTTTATAAAAACTATATAAAATCCTTAGAAATTTGAATATTTTTACAAAAATATCACCAATCATTTATAGTTGCATATGAAGGATTAGTAATCTTCTCCAAGGTTTCTACATTTTAAAATAAATTTACATCCTTAAAATCATCCCTGATTAGCCTATTATGATCTTTTCCATACTCTTGGGATAACTTAGTCATGGATATAAGGAGTAATACAACCACATTAGCACAAGAAGTTGTGGCTTCATATCCACTATTAGAAGAAATGATAAGGAAGAACATGGAAGGATCGAACAAAGATGCTTTAGTGGTGAGAGGTCGATCGATTTCTGAAGATAAAGGAAACTTATTTGATAGAAATTCTAAGTCGAAGGGTAGATCTAAATCCCATGTTCATTTGACAAGAAGATGTTGGAAATGTGATAAATATAGGTCGTATTACAAAAGGGAATACAAGTCGAATGAATTGGAAATCAGTATAAGATCTGATGAGAAGAAGTTGATTGAGATAAAGATGACTCCAGATAAGGGACGCAATGTGTACCTGACTTCGAACAATACATAGTCGGATCAATATGTTTGATTGATTAAATCGGGATAATCCTATGATAATACACCACACAGAGAATGTTTTTGTGAATATGAACAATATGAAGGAGGAGACGTGTTCTTGGTGGACAACTCGACAACCAAAATTGATGAACAAGAAATATTTCGTTTGATATTCCAGGATGGGAGGAGTAGAACCCTTCTAGGTGTGCTACACATTATGGGTTTGGAAATAAACTTTATATCTGTCAGTAATATGAGTGATGCAATAGTGAACACCCTATTTGAAAAGGATTTGTGCAATATGGTCAGAGGTGAGATGGTATTATTGAAAGGAGTTCATATTAGAACCCTATAAAGTTACTAGGGAGTGTCAACTTGACTGGATGTAACAACATTGTTTTTACTAAATTCAACTCGACTTCGACTCGACTCAACTAGACTCGGGCTAAGTCAATTCAAGATGACTCGACAAGTCATCATAAATTTTACATGGCCATGCTATGGCATGAGAGGATGGGGTGCATAGCAGAAAAAGGACTTTGAGCTATGCATAACAAAGGTATGGTTGAAGAATTTCCTACATGTAATCTAGAAGTTGACTTTTGTGAACATTGTTTATATGGAAAACAACTTTGGGTGAGGTTCCCATCTAGAGTGACAAAGGAAAATGGGATTCTAGAATTGGTTCATAGTGATGTGTTTGGCCCTGTTTCAGTTCCTTCACTTGGTGGATCCTTGTATTATGTCTCCTTCATAGATGATTTTTCCAGGAAGACATGGATATATTTCTTGAGGAAGATATCAGATGTTTTCGAGAAATTCAAAGATTTTAAATCTCTTGTAGAAAAACAAAAAGATAAGAAGATTAAGGTGTTGAGAACTGACAATGGTGGTGAATTCTATGGAAAATAATTTGATCAGTTCTGTAAGTAGTGTGGCATAGCATGCCAAAATACCACACCATGTAGACCACAAAAAATGAAGTTCCGGAAAGAATGAATAGAACATTAATAGATAAGGAAAGGAGCATGCTTAATGGTGTTGGGATCGCACAAGAATTCTCGGCGGAGGTAGTTGACACTAAAAAATATCTATTGAATATGTCTCCTTCGTCAGTACTAGTCAACACGACTCCACATCAGGTATGGTTGGGTAAGAAACCTTCAGTTTCACATCTCAAAGTATTTGGTTGTGATGCATTTGTGCATGTTCCCAAGGAAAAGATGAGAAAGCTAGACAAGAAGGTAGTCAAGTGTATTTTCATTGGATACAAATAAGGAATGAAAGGATATAAGATCTGGGATCCTACATCAAGGAAAATAGTGTAAAGTTGAGATGTGGTATTTAGACAAGTCTGAAGTAATTCTGATCCTGAAGAAATTATTCAAATCGAGAATAATCTAGAGAAGGTGTGGTTTGAACTAAGGAACAAAGAATGTGATTCAGATGGGTCGACTGAATTAGAAGGAGGGGTGGAACAACCAAATCCAATTGTAAGGAGGTAAAAAAGAGTAAGAAAACTTGTCGAAATGTATATTCCACCCGACTTCCATTCCAAATTTGTGTTGATTTCCACCAACGATGATCCCAAGTCGTTCGGGGAGGAAATCAACTCAGCAGAGGGAAAAATATGGAAGGATTCCATGATCGAAGAGATGGAATCCTTGTACAAGAATGAGACATGGGACTTATTCAAATTACCTAGTGGAAGAAAGAATTTCAGTAGAAAATGGGTATTTAATAAGAAGATGAATAGAACATGTTAAGTTGTGAAATTCAAAGATCGACTAGTAGCAAAAGGATATTCCCAAGTCGAAGGAGTCGAATTCAGTGAGATTTTTTTACCCTATTGAAAAATTAACTTCCATTATAGTACTAATATCTATGGTTGTATCATTTGGTATAGAAATAGAAAAGATGGATGTGAAGACAATGTTCCTACATAGGGACCTGGAAGAGGAAATATACATGAAACATCTCGAAGGATTTGTAGTAAATGGAAAGAAAGATTTGGTGTGCAAACTAAAAAGATCCCTTTATCGTCTAAGGAAATCACCAAGGATGTGGTAACAAAATTTCGACACATACATCCTTAGTTTAGGGTTTGTGAGAAGCAAAGTTGGTCACTGCATATTCTTGTTAATTCCATCCTTGAGAGTATCTCAGTCTTTTGGATGTCTATTTTGCATATTTTGAAAGGCATCCTGGTCAAGATTAGAAAGAGGTGTTTCATATTTCTCTGAACAAGTCGAAAATAAAAATAAGTTATCCCCCTAATCAAATATATACGTTTTAAAAATGTGAAGTAAATAAATGCATATAGATTCTTAAGCAAAAAAGAAGGTAATCAATGAATCATACACATAATACATAAAGATTTACACTGGAAACCCTTGACTGAGAGAAATCCATCCTTCCTTGGTGTGACACCTCTCGACTCTTCATTGCATTAATTTCACCATTCGTAATACAATAGATACAATATTTTGTGTATCTCGCAACTATCAAACCCCCTAATCTCTTAATCCAAGATTAATTTAGAAAACCACTAAAAATATCGAAAAACACAGTCGTCAAATCTTATGCGCCCCCACACACACTTAAAAATAATATATCACCTACCCAACATTAGCCAACTTGTTTTTTTCTTTTCATATAGGGGGTATCATGATTACATATTCAACAATGCAAGGAAACAACGCCCATTGCTTCTCTACACCAAGAGAACTTCTTATAGCTCACCAACTTTGTCAATGAATCTACAACATTCTTCAAAGTGTCAACCTTTTCTAGAAACATCTTTGTTTATTCAACAGTGTCTTTCACAAATTTGTATTGAACATCAATATGTTTTGTATTTGAATGATAAGTTGGGTTATTTTCTAGGAATATTGCACTTTGACTTTCACAATCTAACCTTATTTCTTGTTGTACCAACCCAATGTAACACCCTGTTTCCCCCAGTTTGTAAAAATAACTGGACTGCCCAAGAACTGTGGCAAACTCAGAAATGTGAATATGTGATGTGAATGGACCTTATGGAAAAGGTCGATGAATGTGAATAATATTATGAATTTATATTGCAGGACTATTGAGAGGGGATATGCTGAAAAAGAGACCATGATGGCTACATAAAGGTAGTGGAAGGCACCTGGAAAGGTGGCGTTAACTTCCACTGAAAATCAATACCGTATTTGGACTCCACTGGCCCAGAGAACCAAAAGTGGCTCAATGGCCCCGAATTAAATGTCTCATAGGCTGGTAGGTAGATGGCTCCTCAGGAATTAATGAGGGATGGGGAGGTGAACCTCCCATCTGTAGAGTCATCAGGCCTGACCAACGCGAGGGAAATTGCACCACACACAACCTCGCAAGAGGATAAGGCGTGGGGGAGAAGAGATTGGGGGGGGCAGATGCGAGGGGAGAAAGAGAACTCTGGCGATATGCAGAGTGAGTGATAGCAGAGAGGAAGGAGAGTAACCTTCACAACTGGTCACTGGAAAACAGAGACGCAGTCTCACAACATCGTGGTCTCATCTCGGGGGTGGCTAGTGGTAAATTCGCTGGGAGTCGCTGAGCCTACAGTTGGGTGGAAACGAGTACCCCTCTCAGCAGTTGCATAACCCTTGGTGTTACCTTCTGATAAGTGTTTTTCCTTTGGCATCTTGAAATATATGTATGCTGACATTTATGATCATAAGCTGTGAAATTGTGAATGATTTCATTATAAGAATGTTTGTATGGTGTCTTGATCAGTACTGGTAGTTGTATGTTTATATGGAAAGACTACATATGGCTTATGTTCTAATAAATCATTATTTATGTGCATATTGATCTAATTCAGAATTCACATCTGGTTCTCGGGAGAGAGATACCCTTATCTACCTTAGATAGTACCCTGAGTAAACCTCCCCATAGAGATACCCTTCTTGAAAATCCCATCAAGAGCCTGTAAGGAGGACATGAAGGCACAAGGCCTTAAGAAATCTCTGATAAGTATAGAATCGACAAATGAGATCCCGTCGGGAGATCTGTGGTCACTCACGATTGTTAGATAAGAGGAAGAAACTGGAAGGTTAAGTGCCTTAACCTTGATAGGTGGTGATCAACGGATGAGATTCCGTCAGGAAGTCTGTGGTCATTCATGACCATTAGATTTGGTAGGAGAAAGTAGGATGTTAAGTGCCTTACCCCTGTGACTTTCTGTGTCTTCGTGGGTAGTGAAGAGGTCGGGACCGTAGATCCCCAAGGTCCATGAGAGCATCAAGACCATTGATCTTTCCACATCCAGGGAGTCGTCGGAGAGAACACAAGTTAGGAACCTGTCTGAGTTGTCAGATCTTGGCTGGAAAACCCGACAGTCGTTGGATCTGTCAGGAGATACCCGAGGGTTAAACCCCCAGTGAATAGGGGTGAAAGCCTCAAAATAGATCTGGACCATCCAAGTAATAGAGGCCACGTGTCAAGATATTTTCCACTTTGGGAAATTGGGAGTCGAGAACTCCAGAGTTCTGGTGACGAAAGATCGGGGCATTCCATGGTAGAAACCCCAAAGTAGATTCGGGTCATCCAATTAAAGGAGGCCATGTGTCGTGAGATTTCCCATTTCGAGAAATTGGGAATCGTGAACTCGGGAGTTCTGGTGATGAGAGATCGGGACTTTCCATGGTGGAAACCCCGAGATAGATATGGACCATCCGATTTAAGGAGGCCACGTGTCATGAGATTTCCAATTTCGGGAAACCGGGAATCGCTAACTCGGGAGTCCTAGTGACGAGAGATCGAGACTTTCCATGGTGGAAACCCCGAGATAGATCTGGACCGTCCGATTTAAGGAGGCTACGTGTCGAGAGATTAACCACATCGGGAAACTGGGGATCAAGAATTTGGGAGTCTCTTGGTAGAGAGTTCAGACTCTCGTGATGACAAGTCCCGATGAACGGATGAGATTCTTTTGGAGGATATCAGGGTCTGTAACGACCGTCATATGTGAGGAAGATATGTCGACTTTAAGTTGGGGCGCGAATACACCTTAGGGTAAGAGGCGAGCAGATCTGGACGGCCAAAGTCCACCTGCCCATATCTACGGATGAGGCTTCATTCTGGAGCCCCCTTGTTGTTCTACCTTTAGCGGTGAGGGGGGGGTCCAAAATCCAACGTGTAACTCTTGAACGGTCAGGATTTATTCGCCTTGATCAATGACATGCAGGCGAATTCTAGACCTCCCTTGTCATTCTGCCTTTAATAGGGGGGGGGGTCTGGAATGGTGTGGCGTGTTAAGTGGGACTCATATCCTATCACGTCGCCCATCATGTTGTGCTTTCCTCTTGCCACCTATACTCCACTCAACCGCGTGACAGGGCCCATTCCTATTGGCCAGTCGCTAGCCCTGTCGGGTTTCGACGGTTGCAGAGTCGAATGATTCAACATTTTTGTAGCATTGAGTCATGAATTACTGAGAGGTGCCATGGTTTATCGACCTGTGATCATGACCCACGATCACATGGGAGTAGACAGAGAAAGAGCTAGCTTACACTAGGCCTCTGTAGATATTTCGGGGGCTCTAATTCTGCAAAAAACAACAAAAAATTTGATTATGGTAGTGGGTGTGTGACAAAGTGGTATCAGAACATGGTGAAAATACTCAACCTGATTGGGCTCATGAACAAGTTGCGCATAAGCTCCGTTCGAAGAACTCCTAAGAGGAGTAACCCCCTAACTTAACTCTCTTATCCAGGATCAAAACTTGGAAGCGAGAACCCGACTGTGTATGCATGTGAAAGAGTTATGAATTTATGCGCAGGTTATAAAAAATGTATCTAACTCTTGACTAATAACCAGTGTTTGTCTTTTCACCCAAGTGGACGATCAGTCGTGGAAATTTATAGACACAGAGAATGGTGACTCACCAAGAGATGGGAGAAGGCTCCCACAATAGAGACGAAGAGTCTGGCGAAAGAAGAGCAATAGGAACCCCTCCAGATCTAGCTGAGACTGTGAGGAGTCTCATGGTTGAATTGAAAATCCTCAAGGCTGACAATGAAAGGATGATGAAAGAATAAGAAAAGCAAACTGAAATTAATGCATTTTTACTGCAGAGCTTATCCGACCTACATCGACAAATGCAGCATGAACCCAAGATGAAGAAACATGGTCATATCAGTGGCCATACTAATAGGAGAACCTCAAGGAAGGTCCACCCCAGAGGTAAAGGACCAGTGCCAGACGATTCCTCTGAGAAGGAAGCTGGCGATTCAGAAGGCTCTTCCAGCAGCAAGACTGGTTCCTATTCTCGAAGAAAATAGAAGAAGCAAAAGACTTCCAAGGGTGATAAATTTGAGGAATTCATAAAGGCCAAACCTCCCTCCTTCAACGGTGAGATAAAGAAGGGAGAGGAAGTCAAGGCCTTGCTACTTGGACTGAAGAAATATTTTAGAGTCCATGATTTTTCAGAGAATTTGAAGGCCCGAGTGGCCACTTTCAATCTGAACAGAAAAGCTTCCATCTGGTGGGAAGATCTTAAGAATATGAAAGGGGTCCACGAGGAGGAGCTGTCCTAGAAACAGTTTGAGAAATACTTCTGGAAGAAGTATTTGTCGGAAAAATATTTTGACGAGAAGACTAAAGAGTTTTATGAACTCAAACTGGGGCAACTCACTATAGAGTAATATGTCAACAAATTCCTTGACTTATTGAGATATGTACCCTACATCAAAGTAGAGAAGGAAAAGGTGCAACGTTTCATCAGTGGGCTACCCAAAGAATACCGGAACGGAATTGAATTTGATGAACCAAATACCTTAGAAGACACTATTCAAAAGGCAACATATTGTCATGAACAATATGGACATCGGGCAGAGTCTCGTGGAGACTAGAAACAGAAGAGTGGTTCGAGATTTCAAAAAAAGGGGATCAAATCCTCGGGATTTAAGAACTACAAAAAGAACCCCAGAATGAACTTTCTAGCCCGTAGTGTACTCCAACAGAACTTTCCCTCATCAGACGGAAATAAAACTTCTGGACCTATACCAGTAAAGACTGATAACCCAAAGAGAGAACCTCTGAAATGATGGGGTTGCGGAGAAGAGCATCTCCTGAGAGATTGTCCACACCAACAACAGAACAGTCGGAAAGTTTATAACATTCATGAAGCTACCACAGTCAATGATGTGGCAGGGAGTGTGCCGCAGATTTATACAGCCTTGGATAATAACCAAGCTGACCACCAAGCTTCAGTGGTGGAAATAGAAGGTATGATTTTCAACCATCTGGTGTCTGTTTTGACTGACCCTGATTAAAATTTGAGTTATATAGCCCCTAGAGATGTTGATAAGTGTAAACTACATCCACAAAAACAAACCAAGCCATGGTTGGTACAGTTAGCCACTGGCACCAAAAGAAGGGTAGCAGAGGTCATACCAGCCTGCCAATTAATGTTGGGTGAATTCCCCACCCAAGCAACCCTTAAAATATTACCCCTGGGATCATACGATCTGTTGGTTGGTATGGACTAGCTAGCCACCCATAAAGCCAGACTGGACTGTTACCATAAAACCTTAGAATGTGTGAGAAAAGAAGGAAAAAGGATAACCCTTCAAGGGATCCAAAAACCTGTTTCAGTGAAGCAAATATTAGCCCTGCAAATGAGAAAGTATTTCCAAAAAGGATGCCCCCCATATGCAATACAGGTGTTGAAAACAATTGAAGGTGATAAACCAAGCCCTGATGATCACCCTATCCTGAGAGAATACAGAAATGTGTTTCCGGAAGAGGTATCGGGTCTACCTCTGAGAAGAGACATTGACTTCTCGATAGAGCTCTCACCAGGAGCGGTGTCGGTGTCTAAGACACCCTACCAAATGAGCACACTTGAGTTAGTTGAACTCAAATTGCAATTGAAAGAAATGATGGATAAGGGTTATATTTGACCCAGCGTGTCCCCATGGGGAGCACCAGTCCTGCTTGTGAAAAAGAAGGATGGCACCCTTAGACTGTGTATAGATTATAGACAACTCAATAAAGTAACCATAAAGAACAAGTACCCCTTTCCCAGGATCGATGATCTATTCGATCAGTTGGGGGGTGCGTCTATTTTCTCAAAGATTGACTTGAGGTCGAGATACCATCAAGTCTGAATCAAGGGTGAAGACATCTATAAAATCAATTTCCGGACACGGTATGGTCACTATGAGTTTGTGGTAGTGCCATTTGGGTTAACCAATGCCCCTGCCACTTTCATGTGCTTAGTGAACAATGTACTCAGTAAAGTTTTAGATAAATTTGTATTAGTTTTTATTGATGACATATTAAGCTACTCTAAGAATAGAGAAGATCATGAAGAGCATCTTAGACTTGTG
>JZKD02S1673435.1:250025-281397 GCA_000966675.3 Picea glauca | reverse complement strand
TGAAGTGGGACTCGTCTCTTGTCATGTCACCCACCATGTCATGCTTCCCTCTTGCCACCTATACTCCACTCAACCGTGTGACAGGGCCCATTCCTATTGGCCAGTCGCTATCCTTGTCGGGGTTTGGTGGTTGCAGAGTCGAACAATTCAACATTTTTGTAGTTCCGAGTCGTGAATTACTGATATGTTCCATGGTTATTCAACCTATGATCATGACCCACAATTACATGGGAGTAGACATAGAAAGAGCTAGCTTATGCTAGGCCTCCGTAGATATTTCAGGGGCTCTGATTCTGCAGAAAGCAATGAAAAATTTGATTATGGTAGTGGGTGTGTGACACCCAATACCTAAACAAAATATATGTAACCATACTAATTCCTTTCTTTCATGAGTGGCTGCCATATATTCAACTTCTCTAGTTGAGAGTGCCACTACAGCTTGCCTTTTTCTGATCCAACAGATTTTTCCTCCAAACAGGTTAAACACATACCCACTTGTAGATATTTGCAATCTATATCTCTAGCCCAGTCTGCATCAAGAAACCCATGTATTTCCAACACTTTGTCCAATCCTAGTCTTCCTTGGTAGCACAATCCATAACTAGAAGCTCCACACAAACACCTGAAAACCCTTTTTATTATTGTCCAATGATCCTTCCCTAGTTTTGACATATACCTGCTCAAATCTCCCACTACATGTGAAATGTTTGGTCTTGTATAGAACATTTCATACATCAAATTTCCAACTTCACTAGCATATGGAACATGGGACATGTCCTCCTCCTCTTCTTGTGTCTTCAGACACTGATATGTAGATAAATTTACACCTACAGGAATAGGAACCTTGACCGATTTAATTTCATTCATATTAAACCTCTATAATATTGTCTCAACATATTTTCTCTGATTCAACCAGAGTTTCCTATTTTCATGATCTCTTTTAATATCCATTCCCATAATGAAGTTAGTAGCAACAAGATCCTTCATGTCAAATTTGGAGTATAGCTATGATTTCACCTCCTTGATGAAATCCATGTTATTTCCTACCAGCAACATGTCATCGACATACAATACTACATAAATGAAGTGATTACCAACTTGTTTAGAATATACACAATGATTAGACCCGCTTCTTACAAATCCCATTCCAAGGATGTATGTGTCAAAAATTTTGTACCATGTACTAGGTTATTTCTTCAAACCATACAATGACTTCTTTATCTTACATACTAGCTCTTTCTTTTCCTTCACTTCAAAGTTGTTATAGTGGGAAAACCCCTCTACAGACTACACTAGGGTTCTAAAGTGCAGGCAGAGTTAACCGTCTAAAGTCTCCTACTTTTAACAACTATCCCAATAGTACCCCACAATCATACATAAGATGAAAAGTATATGGATCTGGTAGGATTACCTTAAACCCCGCATCCGGTGTCGATCCCTTTGCACTTCATTGTTTCCCAACTGCAAATCTCCTCCCAAGGCCAACCTGCATTCACCAAAAGACAAACAAGAAACTACGAGCATGCATTCTATGTATTGATTAATGGGTTAGATATCATAACAAAATATAAATAAATGATAAATATTGAAGATATCATTTGGCGGGATGGAAAAAGTACTTCTTTATATTCATCTCACAAAGTAGCCTACAATATGAGATTGAAAAATGCTCCTCGAACTCTATACTGGGCTCCTCTTCACCAAGATCCAACTACTTCCATGTATCATTATCCTCTTCAGTTCTCTCTAGGGAAATGACAAAGGTTTTTCAATGGAGGAAAAAAGGGATGGAATAAGGAATTATGGCTCAAACTCACAATGTGGTGGCAAATAATTGGGGCAAGGGGGAATACTGAAATGGGTAGAGTTTATTTTCTCTCATTCTTATTGTAGGAATGGGACCCCAATACCTTCTTTCATATGCAAAAAAGATAGTTATTTGGTTGGGTGATTGAATATGGGTGGTCAAATGGTTAGGAAACTACCCAAAAGCCCATATCCCCTTGCAAATTTTTATTTTTTGCAATTTTTGTTAGTATACAGAGGTTGTAATGGTGAATCTAGCATACGTACACGATATTTAGAGGTGTAGAAAGTGTGTGTATGCGGGAAGTAGTGGTGCAAGGCGCGTACATATTAAAAAATATGGTATTTTAGAAGAGCTTATCAGTGATGGCTTTAGAAAAAATAACAAGTAAGATGGCCTACTGCCAGGTATGCATGTATGATGCAAATTAGGGTTATAACAGATGCCCCCTAATGTGTGAGGCCATAAGAGCATCTGATGACCAAAATACATTACAAATCTTCACCAATGTACGAAGTGAGTGAGCTCAAGGATTGGAGTTCGGGAGGTGTCATCTGCAAAATAATAATTGTCTGACCAAGGAGGGCATACCCATGCTCGGGATGAAATAAAATCATGGTTTCTAATCAAATACATTGTAGATACATGTCATATAACTACATAAAGTGTAGCCGTGAGAAATACATAACAGATCTACATCTCAAAATCAAAAGATATACATGTCTAGTATCCATATTCAAGAAGCCAATGACGCTTGAAGGCTGGAGATGAGGCCTTTAGAGCTCGAGCAACGACTTCAAGATCTTCAAAAATTGGATAGGAGTGTAATATGAGTGTATGAATTCACTACCTAGAGGTCTTCGATGGCTCATCGAGAACAGATAAGAGGATCTCGGTGATTGGGCAAAGAACTTCATTGATTTCGAACAAAGACTTGATTGGAATTTCGGGATGGTCAGGCATGAGGACAAGAGAAAAACTGCAGAAGGGCCAACTCAAACTGGGAAAAAATTCCCTTTGATAATAGCATGACAAATGATGAGACTCAGGCAGCATGGCATTGACATAAGTTTACGATGCAGGGGGCAATGCAAACTCTCCATATGTTTGGAAGAATAACCAAATGGAGGAGGACACAACTCTATGTAGCGAGAACAAATTCCTAAGGTCATATAAAATCCCAAATCTTGACAAACAAACGAAAGGATGTGATTTTTCCAGGGGTGACTCATTGTGATGCCAACAAATAAAATACTTTTACCTTCCTCTTTTTGGGGTATATTTGATTTTTTTGTCTTTTTCAATAATTTTGGAAATCTTGAAAAAGAATAAAAGAATGATACATTACAAAGGAGAAACAAGTGTCACAAACCTATAAGTTCCAAGCACAAGGAACAGACCAATTCTCAGATCAAGGAGACATATGCAAGAAAAGGACACTCGGGAAAATTCCTCCATGGGTCAAGGTGTCAAGACGCAAAGACAAAGTGCTACAAGGCTTGCATATAAGGCATGCTTCAGATGATTCAGTTGAGAGCAACATGGAGTTGGCATTAGGCCAAAGACGCAGGGATGCGAATGCGATTAATAAGACACAATTATAACATCCTTCGATGTAATTTTAACGAGCCCGGAGAAGGTAAGCTCGATGATTTTTCACTTTTATAGAGTCTGAAAAAGCGTAAAATAAGACTCCACTAGGGTACCTTTTTCGAAAGTAGTCTAGTCGGTTTGAAAAAGGGGTAAACTAGCACCAAAAATATGTCTATTCAAAACCATTTTAATGAGTGTTACAAAGACAAGATCACTTAGAAATATTTTTAATTTTAAGGAGTTTAAAAGAGCTTAACTATGGACTCACTGCCTTTTTCTAGATTTAGTCGCCCTAGCTCGAAAAAGTGAAATTTACTGAGGAGAACTCTCTCGGTGAGATGAATCTCCCGAGGTGTACATTTTTCCTCCTTAATATATAGGCCAAGAAAAGGGGTAAACTCATGCCAGTAGAGGTTTTTCTGAACCAATTAATGAGTGTGAAGAAACAAGGTCACTCGGTGATCTTTTCACTTTTAAGGAGTCTACAAAGAGCTTAACTGTGGAATCCATAAGGGATGTTCTTCTGGACCAATTTAACGAGTGTGAAGAAACAAGGTCACTCGGCCATCTTTTCAATTTTAGGGAGTCTGAAAAGAGATTAACTATGAACTCTATGGGGGTTCCTTTTTCATAAATTTAGTCCCTCGGGCCCAAAAAAGGGTTAAACTTATACCTGAGAATACTCTTCTAGTGAACAAAAGTTCCTAGAGTATACCTTTGTTCGTACGATTGACCGCCCAGACCTAAAAAGTGGTAAACTACCATCGGACATACATGCCTTCAAGTTTTAGTTTGGTGAGCGTGAAGGGCAACAAGATCGCTCGACAATGTTTTAATTTTTAAAGAGTATGAAAAGGGATTAAAGAAAACTCATCATTTTTTGGGAGTCCCAAGGGTGAGGTCAAGAGTGATTATGAATCATGCAAATGAGGTTCAAACTCGTATCAGGACAAGACTAACAAGGAATATCGAGCCTAAGGTCATTAACAATGGCATGGACACCAAAAACAATAAGGTCTAACTAGGACATCCTTGTAAAGGCAAGATCTACCACTAAATTACAACACTTCGAAAGCAGTAATGAGGGTTCTATGTCGCAACTCGTTGGGATCAATCCTATGGAAAATAAAAAAAGACAACGAGATGCAGAAAGTGGTGGAATCCTAACTTAGATGCAAAAGTTGGAAAAATGACTTTTTACCAAAGGACTTTTTTTTTTAAAAAGAACCAACTCTCAAAAAATTTCCCAAGATCAAAAGTGAAGTGTATTGTAACATCCTGTAAGAAACTCAAGAACCATGCTAAACGATTTTCAAGCTAGAAAAACAATAAAAAGGGTCCAAAAAATGACAAAAGGGGGCCAAAAAAGTCTATAGATAGAAGCAGACAGCTCATTATCACCATTGTAATTTGAGAATTGACCAAAAATCCAACAAAACCCCTTTGCTAAAAGAGTTGATTCTGGGAGCTTCAGAGGACGAAACAAACTTCCGCTCAGATCAAGTAAGTACAAACTAGCTCCTCTTGCATTTCCATACTTTCTTTTTACTTTGATTTTAGTTTTTTAGAGGGTGCACACCTCTAAAAAAGGTTGTCCCTACATGTACGTGGGTTTTCACAGAACAACCCGCATATGCCCGCATGCAGAAATCAGTCTACCCACATGCATACGTGACTGTATCCAATACAGCCTGCGTGCACCCTCAAAGATGTGGAAAATTTTAAAAATGAAAGATTTAATCCTCCATGAACTTGTCATTTTGTAGGATGTATTTCCACTGGAGAGAGAGGTAGCATGAGGACATGGATATTTTAGTCGATGAGGACCTCGTAGCTATGGCTGCATTGAGACAATGTGGTTTGTGGAAGTTCCTCTAGTTTCCGTTTATGAGGGAACAACCCAGGCTGTTGAACGCTTTGGTATATTACTGACATTTTGATGCTGAGGCATTTATGATCAAGGGGTAGGCATTGACTCCGATGACTGAAGACATTTACTTCATAACTAGTCTCTCAAGGAGAGGTGATCCAGTCAACTTACGTACTTTTCCCCTGAGGCCTCACAACATTGAGGAGTTGATTGGACTCCATTGTGAGGCTAGTACTAAGAAAGTAGGTTCTCAGGTGCCGATAAACAAGATCAACAATCTATCACTGAAAGTGATAGTTCTACTCATTGGGTGGATTACTGGATCTGCAGATTTACATCAGGCCTCCCGGGCGCACATGCATTGTACAATGCAGTGCTTAAATACACAGATTTTTTATTGGAGTACAACCATGCTAGACTGCATGAAGAGACATCTCACCAAGTGTCGTGGGTGAGAAAAAAAAAATTTGGGTTCAGGACCATGCTATGCTCTTTCTTCTTCGAGAGGGTACCCAGTCTTAGTCCATGAGAGACAATGTCATAGCATGAGGCCTCCCTCCCATCATTATGTAGATGTGCGGCATTACTTCCATGACAGGGGGGTGGAAGGACCATAAAGGCCTTCGATGATAAGTTTTTTGACTGGTGGGCACGACAGATTCTGACAATAGTGGACTACCCCTATGGCAGGATCAACTTTTCCAATGATTCGGACATGCCTATACCTCCTGGAGGTGATCGAGGAGAGATAGGTACATTTTTTTTTTAAATTTATTTAATTTTTATTTCTTTTTATATGTATCATTTTTATGTGTAGAAGAGTATCTGACACCTATGTATCTGTTATGTACAGATGTGGGACCAGTGCATCCAGTAGACTTCTTGAGGACCAGGCAGTGTCCTCAACTAGAGGTAGGACCAACCGCAGTCTCCAGACTAGCAGCAGTAGCAGGGGGACCTCCAGCTGGAGAGGCTGAGAGAGTATTGAGACGAGTGGAGCAGAACCTCACCGCGCTCACTCGTATAGTTCCTATGGCAAAGATCGAGGATCTCCCACCATCGATGAAACCTCACATAGTTTGGGTACCATGGACCTGGGTCCAACTCTTTCGGCATTTGGCAAACGTCGATGTTCACTATGGCAGGGCCAACAGGCCTCGTCCTTAGTTAGGCTGGACTACTTACCTGCCGAGGGCACCTTTTGTATATTTTTTAGGGCATAAGCCCCATGAATCTTACTGGACATATATTTTTTAGGTGCTTGCGCCCACCTATGTACTCTGATATTTTTGATATATATATCTGTATTTACATCTTTTTATGTCTTATGGATTACATTTATTTACAATTTGTTTTACATGTGTGTGTGTGTGTGTGTGTGTTTTCTTACATGTGTGCAATATTCCAATCTAATACATGATTAACTAGAGTGTCTTTGATTTGATTCAATCTCCTAGGAACATGGATATACATAATGTAATCAAAACTTCATTCTAAGAGACATACCCTAAGGAACCGTCGGTGTAGAGTAGGATCGTAAACATGGTAAACCCCATTTAATTGGGACACAACCAGCTGAGCGTCTAAGTAGACCCAGAGGTGAGAGATACCATGCGACAAAGCGTCATGAAGCAATTATAAGAATGTGTTGTATTCAAAAACATTGTTTGTGGTGTTACCTAAACAAACACCTCTTGAATATAGAAACTGGCCCTAAGGTGTGAAAATCACCCAAGCAGCGGAAACAAGCCCCCGAGTGTGCCGGCTAGTGCCGTCTACAAACCCAACAAACACCTCTGATTCACTTGACATCTACCACAGTGAAAAATATGAAATAAAAAACAACACGTCCATAAAATAAAAAGACAAAAAATGACTGTATAAAAACTATACATATGTACAAGAAGTCACCCAAGGCAACCCACCTACAAGTAATACTTCTTGAAGTAGATCCTATTTCTAGGCTCCGCCAAATCATTTCCCTCAAATTCCACTAGATGATAAGATCCCTTATTTAGAACCTCCTTCATAATGAAAGGTCTAAACCACATGGGTTTGAACTTGCCTGCCCCCAGGGGATCCTTATCTTGTTCATAGACCAAGAGAAGGTCGCCTTTTGAGAAAATCCAAGGATGAACGGACTAATCATATTGACAATTGAATTTTTTTTTGTGAGCCTCGTTGGCCAAGGATGCATCTCGACGCTGCTCAAGATATAATAAGCATTCTTCAAGCGATGAAGTGTCTGGAAATAAATTTACTGCCAACTTTAGAGACATGAAATGGAACTCTATAGGAAATACTTCTTCCAGCTTGTAAATGAGTTGAAAAAGTGAGAAACTAGTTGCAGTCTTAACAGATGTTCGGTAGGCCCATAATGTCGAGTACAACATCAAATGCCAATTTGACTTGGCTGAATTGATCATTCGTTGCATAATAGTCTTAAGAGACTTATTCATAGCTTCCACTTGACCATTCGCTTGTGGGTAGTAGGGTGGAGAATGTTCTTTCCTCAACCCAAGATTTGACATTAACTCGAATATCATTTTATTCTGAAAGTGACTCCCATGGTCAGTGACAATCTCCCTCGGGACGCCGAACCTTGCTATAATCTAGTTAAACAAAAAGAGAGTTGCTATCTCACCATCATATTTGAATGTTGGAATAGCCTCAACCCACTTCGTGAAGTATTCTACTGCTACGATGATATAACGATGCCCCCTTGTTGAAGGGGGATTGCATGTAGTGTAATAAATCCCCCACTTGGTGAAAGGACCAACTATGATGATGGGAAACATAGGATCGGGGTGTGCCCTCATCTTCTGAGAGAAGATCTAACATGAGTGACACTTCTTGACCTATTCAACACAATATTTGATTAATGTCGACCAAAAATAACTAGCTCGTAGAATCTTATGGGTTGTTTCTAACCTAGATAAATGACTGCCACATGCTCCAGTGTGGCATTCGTTAAGCATGATTTTCTCTTCTTCATGAGTGAAACATTGGTGAAGGATACAATCTACACCTCGACAATACAAAGTTTCCTCGAGTATGAGATAGTTCTTGGCCTGATGGCATATACGGTGATGCTCATCATGAGAAGCAGAGGTCAGGCACTTAAAAGTCTAGAGATAGACTAGTATATCTCCATACCAGGGGTCCGAAGACATGATCAAAAACATGTCTCCTTTAATAGGCGATTCTTTGGGTATAACATCACCTGGCTCGATCAAAAGTTCTGAAATGAGTTCCACAAAGACCAACGACTTTTTGGATTTTGCTGAAACAAAATCCAAGTCAAATTCTTGGAGGATAACTATCCATCTACTGATCTTTCGGTCGATTATATGTCGTTTCAACACATATTGAAACGGATTCACAATGGCAATGACAGTGGTCTTACGTAACAAGATATAATGATGGAAACGTTGGACAACATGAACTGTTGCCAACGTAAGATTTTCAACGTGGGAATAATTGAGTTATGGTCCAACCAGGCCTCATCTTAGCTAATAAATCATGTGCTCTTCAAGCAAATCATCCTTCTGAACCAAGACCATACAGATGGTCGAATCCGCAATGGCCAAGTACAATAAGAAATATTTATTATAATTGGGTGGTCAAAGCAGAGGGGCAGATGTGAGGGCACGTTTCAACGCTTCGAAAGAGTGTTGAGTGGCTTTGTCCCAATGAAACGCCATAAAAAGTTTTCTTTTCCCTGTAAAATCTAAAGATGAGGGACTGTGCATGGGGGAGGCAACTGAACTATTGCCTCAACCTTTATAGGATCGACCATGATCCCTGTTGTCAAAACTATGAAACCTAGCAGACGACCCAACATCATGCAAAAATTGCATTTGTTCGGATTCAAATGAATCCGTTAATAGCAACATCACTCAAAGATAAGTCATAGGTGTCTGGGATGATCAACTGTCTTACGAGATCATGATGCTAAATCATCAAGATAAGCCTCAACTATGTGTTTGAGATCGTGGAAAGAAAAATACATGGCCCTCTAAAAAGTAACTCCATCATTTTTCAGACCAAAAGGCATCTTCCGATAAATGAATGTACCCTATGGACAAATGAAAGATCTTTTGTGTTGTTATTTGGGTTTGATTTGTATCTGGTTGTATCCCGAAAAACCATCCATGAAATAAAATACCTCACAGCCTGTGCATTCATCAACTATTTGGTCAATCAATGGAGTGGGGAAATTATCCTTTGGACAGGCCTTGTTCAAATCATAGAATCTTGTACATACGCGAATCGTACCCTATTTTTTGTTGACTGGAATGGGGTTTGACACCCATTGAGTCAATTGGACAGGGTAGATGAAACCAACTTTGAGTATCTTCTCTATTTCATCCTTAATAGATGATGCTTTCTTAGGATTAACAGGACGAAGCTTTTGTCGGACCAACTTAGCGTCATGATATATCATGATTTCATGTTCGACGATTCTTGGATCAATGCCTATCATTTCCTCGTAAGACCAGGGAAAAATGTCGCAGAATTATTTAAATAAACCCGTGTATATTTGAATCTTTTCAGGGGAGCAGTCCACTTCGACGAAGACATTCTCCATGAAGTTAGGAGTTCTAGAGATATCAATGGGTATCGTTTTAGCAATGGTTTCCATATTACCTTCAGTGTAAACTACGTGCGTAGCTGAAGGATTGATAGGGAAAGAATTATCTCCATTCATAGTCAACGTGAATTCACCTACTTCAATTCTTCTTAACTCTGGGAGAAAAAAGGATCTATGATGGAGATCATCCCAGGGTCTGTCCAGACCAGTCATTTCCTTGATAATCACCTTGTCTAAGGGCAATACTAAGTCTAAAGAATCAGTATCGATGAGGGAAACTTGAGCCCAAATAGGTTCAAGAACCAGATCTAACTCCTATGTGGGAGTGGGATTGGGGTTGGTGAAATCTTGTTGGACTATAGAGTACACAACTTCTGCTGCAGACAAGGGCATGGCCATGCCATGGTGCCCTGTCCCTTCCATCATGGTTGATGGGGAAGGAAGATTCCACGGATCGTAAAAGTAAGTTGTGTGAAACATCGAGAATTGAAAAATTTCGATCCTAGGCTAGTCGGGGATAGTCGATATGTACTTGACATCACTGATTGGAGCTGGGTAATCGAAAGTATTTATCAAAGGTGGGAACAAACCAACCCCTACGTTGACAATGTCAGGCTGAGGGTTATCAATCATTGGGACTGTGGATGCCCCCAATGAAGGTTCAGGACAGGAGAAGGATAATTGATCAATGGACACGATTTGGCCCTCATGTGGAAACAACAAGACCTAGAAAATGGTCACGACCACTACATGCATAACATAGTTCCAACTCCTTCCTATCAAGACATTGTAGTCAAGAGGCACATCGACCACTTCAACCTCAACGTACACAATCTTTCCTCCTAGCTGCATGGCGAAAGAACAAATAATTCCATGTGGTTGGAATGAATGACCATCGAAAGAGGTAAGAAGAGTAGGTGACTGAGACAAAATGGGTTGGCCAATGGCCTTCCAATATGATAACAACATCACGCATGTTGAGGCACCCTCATCAACCACTGTGCGGAAAATGTTCCGGGTAAAATTTTTCATGGTGTAAGCCACTACTATCTGAAATGCCATGTGGTAGGGGAGACGAGGTTTTAAGTAGGTCATATCAAGCATGATCGTTCCCGAATTACATGTCTCAACAGATCCTAAGGCAACTAATAGATCCTTTCTCTAGGAAGGGAAGCTTTGGAGGACCTCCAAAGCAGACATTGCACAAGGGGTTTGTGACAAATCCTCCACCATAGAGTAGTTTTGGGCGGCCCTTGCATTTGGATTATGGGAAGATTTTATGAACACACATTTTGGGATGCATGTCATTATTTCTCCCAACGTCTTCTCAATCTGGAGAGGAAGAGGTGGGTTTTCGACTTCTTTACCCTTCTCAGAAGTGTTTGAAATTCCATAGTCATGTGTCCTAGTTTCTATGTGGGCATCACCTTTCATCATAGATACATTCACAGATGAAGGATTACTCGAAGATGGAGGGGGTCCCTGACTTCCCCCATCTCGCTCGAAGAGGCTTGAGTTAAATTTTTCCCATGTGGAAATCGGTTCGTTAACACAACAGGTTGTTACTGCGCCAATAAATTTTGGGCATACGCAAGCCGAGGGCATAGGTTTGTCGAATGGTCCTCCATGCAAAGGTTACATGGATACTTCAACTTATTCTTTTTTGTTTTTCCCCCACCGACATTTTTGGTGGGTTTCTTATCCCCCTTACCCTTCTTTTGTTGTTTCTTCTTTCCATCAGGTTGTTAGGTGGCCTTTGGGTTTGTCTATTTCACATTGTGTACATCTGATGTTTGGGTAGGGGGAGCAGCCAAACTAGTGGTCTGGCTGGCCATTGTCTATTGTATTGACAATTTCTACAATTGATTTGATATCTTATCAGCGGGCTTCGTTTGTGCTGAACCAAAAATACCATCGACATGTGGTCCAAATCTCTATCAAGTCTTGTCAAGTATCGACCGCGGTGCGTTTGGAAAAATTTCGTAAAGTAAATGAGACTGAGAGTAAATCAACTCTAGTGTTTGAGCTCTCATTATCTCTTCTTCTTATGAAAATACCCTTGATGTTGCTACGTATTTGGATAACTATGGGACCAAATACTTGAGGAACCACTCTAGAAATTTTTTTGGTGGGAGTGATATTTTTATTAATCTCTTATGGTGTCTCCATTATCGTATGTGATCAGAGATATAATCTACCTTTGTCTGCTCAAAGTTGGCCAGCAATTTCATTCCAACATGGTATTTCACAGGTAATTGAAAATGGTTTAAGAAAACCATTTCCAATTCACCAAACGTAGAGTATCTTGAGCGGTTGATCTTAATGTACCATTTCGTAGCACTCCTGATAAGAGTGTGTTGAAACAAACGCAACTGTATGGAGTCATCTCTCAATGAATTGGACGAGCACCATAGATGGAAGGTAGTCACGTGATCGCCTGGATATTCATTAGGCTTAGCTTCGAACTTTGAAATATCTGAAGGAAACTTGGTTAGCATAGGAGGCCAATGCGCATCATGACAGATGGGGTCATTTAGTAACCTTGACAAGTCTAGAAAGTGCAAAGTTGTCAAAAACAGAAGTTTGGGTTGTTAGTTATAACCAGGAAAAAAGGATCATAGAGTTTGGATGGCACCGGGTTGGCAGGAAAAGTTAGGTTATTAGCCAGGGTTCTGGTAAAAACCATGGCCATGACCAACGTACGGATTCTGTGCTTTTTGAGACGTCATCATCTGACTCCCATAATAGGATGTAGAAGGTTGGGATTGTGTTGTATTCCAAGGATTTTGGAAAGGATTTCCCCCTACCGATCCAATGGGCATAGGTCCTGAGCCTTGCCTAGGGTTCCATTGGCTATGGAAGGGGTTTCCCTCAGTTGACATCCCTGATGAGGGAACTGATCCCTACCATGGATTACAAGGTCCTTGTGAGGAGGGAACTCTTGTGTTTTCCCCCTGTGCAGGAATAGTACCCTGCATAGGATTTTGTTGTCCATAACTAGGGTTTCCACCGACTGAGATGGAAGCTGACAAGAATGTGTTGTTACCAAACGTGTCGAAAAGAGAGAATGAAAAAGAACCCACCTGTGTGGCGTTGGAAGATGGTCCTTGACTACTTTCTCTGGACAGGTTGCAGTTTATGGTCGGCTAGATGGGTTGCTGAGAAACATTGTCGAGCAAGGGAGACGATGGAGGTATATGATCCCCATCATAATGGAAAGAATTATAGGGGGATGAGGTACCCCCCATGGACCCTTGTAGAGGAGCGTTAGAGCTCCCTGCCCCCAGGCCCATGGTTTGAAGGGTGGAGTAGGACAAGACGGAGTTCGTACTAAAGATGGGCATTCCATATGAAAATGAAGGGCCCGTTGCACTCTGTTTAAACGGTGCAATGATCACTGCCATGGATGGAATCATACCATTGCCTGAGGTAGAGGCGGTCAATACCATGGTGGCCTAGACCTCTGAAGGTGAGTTAGGAGGTGGAAATCCCCCATTGTGATAGTCATAGAGGGAGTATGAGGACTCCCTGACGAAGTAGCAACATTTGTTTCCATTGCATCTTGCAGGACTATTTGGCACTCATGATGCATTACCCTTGGAGGGGCAATCTGTATCAAGATTGGCATTGAAAAGTTAGTGATATGAGGGTTATATGGGCTAATATCTTCTGCTCCAAGGTCAGAAATAGTCGGTTCCTCCGGATTCACGATTCTTCCTCTCGGGGATGGCTCGAGTACAGTTTCCTATTTCTTGGTCGTCTCAAATGACCCTTGCTAGTCAAGTCTTTGCCTTAAAAGTGGCGATGGTGGCTCCACTTCAACTTGAGGTAGGCCCAAAATCCTTCACGAATGGTGGATCTTTTGATCTTCCACTGCGTGATAAGATGAATGACACACTAAGGTTTTTTTAACATTGAAGATCAAACACACACTAGAAAAATTTCCTATGAGATATAACAAGCAAACCGCTACAAAATAGTTGGAAGAACAATTACACTAGCTAACACTAGAGAAACTTACCGGTGCAAATGAAACTCGAATATGGAAGCACCCTTCGGGTATACTCTGCAAAGAGTGGCTTGATGTCTGTCCTCGGTACCGTGGTATACGCTTCCATTCACCTGTGTAAGTCCATGATATATAGGAAATTAGGTTTCCAGCTCACAAACAACTACCAGGCGGGTACAATCGACAGTCAGGTGGACCACAATGAGCAGGGTATCAAGCCTGAAACCTATCAAGGGTATCAAAATAAACTGTTATGGAAGATGATTGAGGACCTCGAACGGATTCGAGATCTACGAATCTCCATGGAAAATGCGATCAATAGAATCCCAAGATAATCCCTCTATATGCGTTCCTCTGTTACGATTGGTCCATCTTTGGAGGGGTTATCTTCGCTACCTTTCTGCACGTGACCTCGTGTTTAGCCCCTGTGTTAGAGGGGAATCTCGGATAATTTCCACATCAATGGACTTATACACTCCCTATCACAGACTCGTATGTTTGTTTTATAGCCCTAAAGAGTTTCCTCTCCAACCTAAATCAAGGCTCTAGCCTAATCTAGTTGATGGACCCTACAAACGTGAAAGTCTGATAAATATTAAGCTATCGTTAATTTTAAGTGGTTTTTCTTAAGTCAAAGGGAACGAAAATGAAACTGATGGTGTTTTTTAAGAGACGAAAGAGAAGAACAAATGTTGCAAACAAAATTAATTCTTTTTTTTTTCAATAAATAAATATTTGCAAATTTAACCTCTTTAACCAAACTTTTTTGTAACTACTTTTCTCAGATCTTTGAAAAGAAAAAACTAAAACAAGATTTCTCTCAACTACGATCTACTTAATGTCCTAATTATTCAATAAACAACTTAAGAAAACTTTATTTTTCCTTGATATATAAAGTAACTAACCTAAACTACTTTTACCAAACAAAGAATTTTTTTTTTTTTTTTAATGTTTCAAAACAGGAAAATTTGAAAATGAGTTCTTTTCTTTTCTTCTAAAGAAAAAAAGGGGAAAATGAAGACAAGATAAGACCAAGAAATGACTTTTGGCCCCATCGCAGATCACAGGGAGTCACTGACAATACCAAGAAGGAAGATCAGAACTGACTCACAAACTCGTCTAAAAACCCTAATCAAGAAAACACAAGAAATATTGATAAAGAAAAAAAATTACTACTATCAGACCTAGGCCAAAGATGGTATGAAAGAGAGACCAAGGCTAAATCAAGAAAACCCCTGAGAAGTATGACTTATGACATGGAAGAGGTTGACTGCCTCTTCTTTGAAAATGTTTTCTCAACACATGCACGCTACTGATACTTCAGCAACCTATGTATGTATGTGGACTATTCAAATATAGGGCGTGTATGTACGCAGGCAGACCCACTGCAGGCCACGTACACCTCTATGAATCCTGAAAAAAAAGAAAAAATAATAATCAAGCATAGGCAAGGAGTACTGGTATGGAAAATACGAATCACTTAAAGACAAAAAAACTTATAGAAACTTACAGAAACTCTAAAAAGGAAGTTAAACCAATTAAATCACCCAAAAAATATCCCCTAAAAACCCTAGAGCCTCCCCAGTATGGTCGTCAATTCTGCTATAGTTAGAAAACCCCCCTACGGACTATTCTAGGGTTCTAAAGTGAAAGCAGAGCTAACCGTCTAAAGTCTCCTACTTTTAACAACTATCCCAACAGTACCCCACAATCATACATAAGATGCAAAGTATAGGGATCCGGTAGGATTACCTTAAACCCCACATCTGGTGTCGACCCCTTTGTGCTTCATTGTTTCCTAACTGCAGATATCCTCCCAAGGAAAAACTACATTCACCAAAAGACAAACAAGAAACTATGAGCATGAATTCTATATATTTATTAATGGGTTAGATATCATAACAAAATATAAATAAATCATAAATATTGAAGATATCATTTGGCGGGACGGAAAAAGCACTTCTTTATATTAATCTCACAGAGTAGATTACAATATGAGACCGGAAACTACTCCTTGAAATCGGTCTTGGTATCCTATTCACCATGCTCCAACTGCTTCCACGTATCTTTCTCCTCTTCAGTTCTCTCTAGGGAAATGGAAAAGGTTTTGCAATGGAGGAAAAATGGGCTGGAATAAGGAATTTCGGCTCAAATTCACAATGTGGTGGAAAATAATTGGGGCAAGGGGGAAGACTAAAATGGGAAGAGTTCCTTTGCTCTCATGCTTATTGTAGGAATGGGACCTCAACACCTTATTCTATATGCCAAAAAGATAGTTATTTGGTTGGGTGACTAACTATGGGCGGTCAATTGGTTAGGAAACTACCCAAAAGCTCGTATCCCCTTGCAAATTTTTATTTTTTGCAATTTTTGTGAGTATACGCGGGCTATAATGGTGCATCTAGTGTACGTACATGAGTTGTAGAGGTGTGGAAAGTGTGTGTACGCAGGAAGTAGTGGTCCAAGGTGCGTACATCTTAAAAAATATGTTTTTTTAGAAGATTTATTTAGTGATGGATTTGGAAAAAATAACAAGTAAGATGGCTTGCTTATAGGTATGCATGTATGGTGCAATTTAGGGTTATAACAAAATCCTTATGGTTGTTTCATGTAGATTTCTTCTTCCAGATCCCCATGTAGCAATGTTCTCTTCACATCCATCTATTCTACTTCAAAATCAAAAGCAGCAACAATAGATAAAATAAATCTAATAGAAGTTAATTTGACAAGAGGAGAAACAATTTCATGAAAGTCAATTCCCTCTATGTGGGAATAACATTTTTCTACTAACGAAGCTTTGTGTTTCTCCAATTTTCCTTCTACATTCAACTTATTCTTAAACACCCATTTACTACCAATGTCCTTTCTTCCAACTAGAAACTCAACTAGATACCATGCCTCATTCTTCCATGGCCTTCTTCAATAGTTTACTATCCTCTGAGTTCAATGCTTCCCTGACAATTCTAGGATCATCATTGGTAATATATAATAAAACAATAGCATGAAAATTAGGTGGACCATACCTTTATGGTTTCCTTATTTCCCTCATTGATCTTGTCAATATTGGAGAATGAGGTTTTTTTTCTCCTATTTCATCTTCTTTTATTGATTAAAATTTTGTATCATCTAGCTCAAACTCTATTTTATTAGGTTCTTCTTTCCTTTGTTCTATAACCTTAATTTCCACCCTATAGGCCAGAGAGGAACACATCATAGGATAGAATCCAGAATACATATTGTTTCTAAGGTTTAACCCCTTTTGGATAACTTTGGATGTCCTCACGGGACACGCAGTAGACAATGAGGACCTCACTGGACACTAGTGGCTCAACAAGTGAGGAACTGTTAAATTTCTAGAATCAGGGAGTTACAATGTGATAGGAGAGGAATGATTTGTATATTCATGTCAAAGGCCTAGGAAATTGCATCATTTGAGTCTCTAATGGTCTATAGAACATCTAGAAGCCTATCCCAATCCTCCTCCAAGAGATATATAACAAAGGAAGACCTTGGGAAAGAGAAGAAAATAATTGAATAGTATTTTTATGATGTCCAAATGCAGAGGTATCCATTATCACACCCAAAAGTCAGTGAAGCCTATCCTAACCAAGGAGCTGCAAGGAGAGGCAAGGAGAAAATAGGTTAAAGCATATTGCATCAACATTTTAGGTATGCATGTCTTGATGTAATGTTCTTATCATTAATAATAGATAAATGGTTTTACCTCCATTTTATTTGTGTTTTTTCATGAATAAATTGCATCTAGTTATATAATTGGTTAATCAAGGTAGATCTGAGGCATTGGTAATTATTCTTATCACTAGGGAAAGTAAAAAGGTTGGTAGTGTTTTCTACGTGTGTGTAGGAAGCAGTTTATAGGAGTTGGAGTTGGAGTTGCAGATCTACACTAGCGAGGACACTCAAGGACATCCCTCAGACAAAAAGGTATGTTGATCTAGTCTTTTTTAGTGTAGATAATTGGTTGCCTCCTAGATCTAGGAAAACCATAGGAAATATAGCCTGTTTCTATCTAGGATTGCAAGGTGAATCCTAGGAATATTTTTTTGCTTATTTAGTAATATCCATGTGAGAAAAAACCCCATAACAGAATTGGAAACTTTGTTGAGGGAAGAATTCTTCTCTATTTGAATCTCTTTTCCTACCTTTTCCTCTACTTGTTGTGAATTGATTTTGACTTTTCTTCCATTCATTCATCCCAAGGCCTAGATCTAATAGATTTGGTAGGTATGATACATATCTGGAAGATCTGCAATAGATCCATATTTCTCAAAAAATGAAAAATTTGCAGACCCTCGCATGTTTCATAATAGGTGTCCCGCAAGGCCATCATCAATTGATAGGCCTGCGTCCCATGAGGCTCTATAAAAACTACATAATTGAGCCTCCTGTATTAGAAAAAATCATGTAATTTCCACTACTGGTCATCATGGGTTACAAGGGGGATAACCAAAGAGGATCCTCACTCATCCAGTGAAGGAAACTCGCGAGCACCCTTGTAGGGTTTAAAAAAGGATCGTTTTTTGCAAAACAAATCCTAGGTTTTTTGTTGTGAAGCCTATGATCCCTTTTCTTGGGGAAGAGAACCTTTATAACTTAGTTTTTAAAGGTATTTTTCATTATCCTTTGCATGACATAAAAAAATAAAATAAAAAATCCTTTTTTTTATCATCCCTTGTGGAGCATTTTAGGACCTCTTTTCATAATTGCACTTGTGAGCTTTGGTGTCTGAAATTGTATTTTTGGGTGATTGATAGTTGCAATTGGTTGAGTTTCCTTTTGCAATTGTGTTTTACATTGTTAAGATCCATTCCTTGTGATTGTTGGGTTAATATCTTGTGTATACATTGGAGTGTGCTAGGGGGGATCACTACCAATATCACACTACCCTTTCCTTGCTAATTGGTTGGTTTCCTTTTTCATTTTCCTTTCTTGTTTAGATCAATAATTATTACATTTCAATTGGAAAAACATCAAAAGAAAAATACATTTGTTGCATGCTAGGATTTATTTTGAATCGTTAGTGTAAAAGTGAATTAGAAGCAATGGTTGGTTTTAGATCTTATTTATTTGTTGGTTGCTTGGTGTGTGTGAGGTCTTATTTCTAAAATTTGCAAATAAAAAGAAGAGGCTATTTCCCTCCCATAGCTAGAGTTCATTGAAGAAAACAAATTTGCATTAGCATATTTTCATTGCTTGGTTGGGTCAAGATTCCTCACATCATTTAAGTTTCATCCATTACCTTTGGACCTAAGAAAAAACCCTAAAAAGAAGCGCTTAGTCTAAAATCAATTAGATTTTTTTTCTTTTGATAATAAACCAACATTAGATAGGCTTAGGGCCTTGGAATCAGATTGGAGAGTAAACTTTACAAGGCCACAAAACTAAACCTAGATTCATCAAAAAGATATAAAACCATTCATGAAACGAGTGTGTCGGGAAGCTCCTCTAACACAGGATTCAAGCACAAGGTTGCATCAGGGAAATTAAAGAGATTACCCCTCTATTCTTGTTTTGGTGTTTGTGGTACCTCTTCAACTGCTACATATATGGGGGTTCCATTGGTTAACACCTTCATAGATTTGGGCTTAGTTACCTGACCCTTATGTGTAGTCAGGCCTACGACTATTGGCCCAATAATTGATTGTAAGGTGATAACCTTAGTGACCTTTCCTAGGTAGACACAAAGGTGATTGTAGGTGGGACGTGCCTGTAGTACCTATATCAAATGTTTTTTCACGGTCTTAGTTCACTTGGAGAGTTCCCACCTTAATAAAGGGTACTTTCACTAGTCAATGATGTTTCACGTAAATCATTGTAGTTTCTCCTCATACCTTTACTAGTCAAACTTGTGGGTAATTCATCTCCCCCACAAGGTTTGTTTTCAGGAGGTCTCTGAGCCAATTGGTTTCCTTGTTGTTTTTATAGATTTTATTAGGGTTGTTCTCTTTGAGTCTAAGTCTAGGTCTGACATAGGTTGATTTATGTTTGATAGTAACATATTTTATTCACCGTGGATGAATTACCATGTCGATCCCATCAATTACAAGGACTTGAACCCATTACAGGAGAATAAACACTTGTTAAATGGTTGGAGATATCCAATGAAGAAATTTAAGGGCTTGAACTTTGGTTTGAGGAAATCGGTTTAGTCGAGGTAGAAGTTGTATATGAACTTCATCCACATAATTCTAATCCTCCTTTGACTGAGCTAGACAACCCTATACTAGTCCAAGTAAGGGAAATCCTTAGTGATCATTTTTCTTTGTTCACTCATCCTCCCACCATGTCAAGACTGAGTGTCTCTTCTAGTGTAGTTGAGTCTAAAATACTATCATCAAGTGGTATAGGGGGTAATACCCTCAAGGGAATCCCTGTAATGTCCACTTTAACACCCCTTAGCTCCATTACACCTACACCATCCATTCCATTGACTACAGGCCCCTTAATCTAGGGAACAACGTTTGTGTCATCATTTCCATTTGTTATCTTAGTCAATATTTCTACACCCATCATGTATATCCCAATGCCCACCTTTGGATATTCTTCCAGTGGGGGGTTGAGATTTGGTTTCAGAATGGGGGGTGGAATTTATTCCACCTCCGCCATTCCTATGAGCATCTGAGTATCGTTAGGAACTAGTTCACGTTTCATGTGGAATATGTCTAGTCATTTTTGGGTTGTCCCTGGTTAAGCTAGGGGAAGTAGTACATTGGGAGGTTTTAACTTTCCATGGGTTAGAACACCATTCCCTAGGGGCACATCCCTTGGGAGAAACTTTTCACCTTGGGGAGGTTTTCCCTTTGTTACCACATCAGGTCCTAGGGGTTTCTCCCCTAAGACTAACTTCGGGAATGTTTTTCCTGGAGGGTCCACAATTACCCCTGGGGGAATATTTTGTTTTGGGAGTATTCATGCTCCTGGAAGTTCCACCATCCTAGTAGGAACTTACTCTTTAGGATCTCCCCAACCCTCTAGTAGTAATAACATAGGGAGACCACAAGGTCCATCTAGGATATTAGAAACATCACCTCCCTCCCAATATTCGTTTGCACCATTGTCTTTCCTCACAATGTTAGATTTACTGGATTTGTCATCGTTAACGAATGGCCATGTATCCCATGACCCTTCATGGTTGACAATGCCATCCAAGCTACCTTCAGATATCCCAAAATTTGATGGAAATACGAAAGAGGACCCCTATACACACATCATGACATACCACTTGTGGTGTTCATCCAACTCATTGATGGATGATAGTTTGAGGTTGCATTTTTTCTACAGATCCGCTGCAAAATGGTATATTGAATTAAAATATGGTTCCTTTAAAAGAATCAATGACCTGGAAATGATTTTCTTAACGCACTATCAATTTACTATCATGTATGATATAGGAACTGATTTATTGACTTCACTACGTTAAGACAATGCCACTCACATTTATGATCATATTCATGAGTGGAGTTGAAAGAAGAGGATGATTAAGACTCAGATCCTGGATCATCTCTTGATGTTGTGGTTCATTAAATCCCTCCTTCCACTGATTTTCAGGGATGTAGTTATGGTCGGGGAGAGTAAAAAAGAGAAAGCTATTATGTGTGACCAACACTTAGACTCGATTTACTCTCAATTAGGTATTCTATATGATATCATTCCAAATGATCCTTAGTCATCAACAGATCCTAGGAAGCCAAAACGAAGACCCTATGTCGATGGTGTGTTTTCTTTATTTACCCATACATTTTTGCACCAGTTAGTTGACTAAATGGGTCTTATGTCGATTGCATTACACCCATCGACTTCTAAAAATAATGCTCAAAATGCTACATTCCCCTCTCAAACCTCTGAGGTGAATTCGGTGCATTTCATGCAATCGAAGAATCCTCAACAACTTGGAGGAAAGAAGAAACGAAACAAGAAAAATAATTTCAGCAATGAGAAAGGGATTGCCTCTACCAAAAACACCCAGGAGGGAGGAAGTAAGGAAAAGAGGAAAATTCATTTCCCTAAACGATTTGTGGGGACACCCACCCTACTCACCAGTGTCCTTGGAAGGATGAATTCCATATATTTTTGTCACAATGGAGGACCCCCCAGTAGCCTACCATCTTAATCCATCCTTTCCCCCCTCAATATCATAATATGGTTGCCACAAATCATGCCCCTCCGCAAGGGGGCATGGTAGGTACTCTCTCCTTAAGGGGTATTCCTCGAATGTTTCCATTTTCATGTGCAACCAAATGGTCAATTTGCAAACATGAGTCAATAATTACGACATTCCCAAGACTTATCATGTTGCACCGGTAGCAACATATTCTTACCAGCCTGGTGGCCCTCTTCACATCAAGAAGTCATATTTTTGACATGCCGCTTCACCCCCCGAAGGGTGTTCTTCAGTGCGTGACACATAATCCTAAGACATTGTTTGCGTAGGCCATTTTGGGAAACATCACATCAATCAAGGAAGACAGTTAGAAAATGGACCAGAAAAGGAGCATGCGCCAAATAACAGGTAAAATTAGTGCGAGGAAGCAACAAAGTGAAAGGAAGAAGGACGCGGATCAACCTCGCACAGGAAGTTAGAAAGTGAAAAAACATAACTCGGCTAAGGTTAGTGGGTTAGGGTTTGGGTCATTGTTGTAACAGGTTTTAACCCATTTTTGTAGTATAAATATGTAATGTGAGATCTGAGGAGATCTAGTGAGATTTTGAGTGATGCATGAAAAATTTATTGCTTGAGCTATATAGTTGTAGAGCTAGTTTTGGAGATGAGTTAGTTTTTTAGAGATAGGCATTGTAACTGAGGGTAAGGTCGCAAGCTATGGATCTTGGTGCGATCTTGTCAGCCTCACTATCTTCATTTGTATCCAGATGCAATGTGTAGAGCGCTATGTATTTTTTATGATGAATAATAAAAGAGAGAAGAATTCCATATCTTTGTGGATGTATCCCAGGGGGGTGAACCACAGTATAACTTATGTGTTTATGTGGAATTTTTTATTTATTTCTTGTTAGTTATGATGAATGGATGAATCTGTAGTAGTAAAATGCAGTGTGAAATAGAATAATCATGATATTTACTGCGGAATGAAGCATTAATGAATGAATATGATTATAGAATGGTAGATCAGGATTTAGTGACATGGGAGAATAATAGATATGGTATATGATGAAGTAAAAGGCATGTATAACATCCCCACAGTAGAATCCCTTCCAAGATTGTATAAATTTGGGTCCTGCAATCACCCATAAATCCATCTTGGGTGAGACTTCATTGTGCACTTTGTGCGCATTGTTTCCTTCTGGTCTAAAGAAGATTCAATGGTTTGCAAAGTTTTGTTGGAAACCCAAAGTAGAACCCAGGTTAGTCCAAACAAACCAACAAATGGTTTTGTTGCTGAATGGAACCCAGAAGAACATATTGGAGGGTATTTGATGAGAAGGATGGTAAAGACAATGCAGTAGTAGAAGGGGATGTTCAGGCCATTGAATCCAACTAAGAAGGAGATCGAACGATGGTTGAAAAAAAAAAGAACATAAGTTCATGCAAAAGGACAATAGAAACCCTAAGTATACTCTGCACCGATATTTGGAGAGGCATGTATTTATTGATCTTCATGAGAAATTTTTCTTATATTTTCTAGAACTGTTGCAGCATTGGATACTGATATTGAAAGATAATCATCCAAATAATTAGATAAGGCCAGTAGAGTGGACTACTGATAATATAATGAAGATATAGAGAGTCAATAATAAATTCATGCATGTAGAGGATTTTTGGCTAGACAACGTTATTGTAGGATTTATTACTGAGTTTGTAGTCAATACTGTAAAGTCTTACACTACTGCAAAGAAGGAATTTTTTAAGGGACCAAGAGGAAGTTATATTTGATCACTCTACACATCGATCAAGATATTAATATATGATAAAGGAGTGATGGCAATGGATTCAAAAAACTAAATCACTCTGTGCACATGGGGATACTGGGGGAAGCACTAAGGAAGATTTGAGAAATGGAGAAGGATCTATATAGAAGTCATAAGAAGGAAGAAATGGACCCCATTATGATGGATGAAGATCAGATAAAGTAAATAAAGGACAAAGCGGGAACGATGCTTAGTGGAAGACCCTACCAGTATAATATCAATAGGAAAAAGAGGATAGTAATTGAGTGAGAGGGATTGGAAAGTGATGAAGAGGACATAGAGGGTCTCTATGCTAGGGAGAAAATTGAGGAAATCATGTGTGCCACATATGAGAGAAAAACCGTAGGTCAAAGGTCTGACACAGAAGAAGGCTCTCCATTCCAGATCAGAATTAGTGTGGAACCCATGACCCCATGTGTGACTAAGATATCTTAAGAGAAGGAATCATTTATACAACCATCAATCTGTAGCACAAGGATTTCAGTAGGACGAGGGTCTAGTTGAAATTAAAGTGGAAGTACGAATTCAGCTAGCAGTAGATAGTTATCTACATTGCACAGAGGTGATACAACAAATTTTACAATGGAAGGACAAGATCCAACTATTCAGTTACCAGAGTTTCATGGAGAAGGGTCAGAGGACCTAGAGAATCATTTATTTATTTGTGAGAATATTTGGGAAGATAAAAAAAATCATGGATGAATATACAAAATTAGTACACCTTGCAATTACATTCAAAGATCGTGCACTGGACTGGTATATGGGCCTCATGTTAAAAAATACACAAGGAGCGCCTACAACCATCGTAGATGTAAAGAAGGCACTAATCAATGAATTTCAGGGACCAAGTTCAAAGGATCAATACATGAATGAGATGATAGAAATCAAACAGAATCCAGGAGAATCGGTTTGGGAAATCGACCAAAAATTCAAGCGATTGAAAGGTAAAAATACCCCATCACAGATATGCAACATATGAACCTATTCATTAATTCAATATTGGAACATCTGAAATATGCATTGAGGCAACATAATTTCCAAACTCAGGCCGAGGCCCTACAAGAATCCTTACAATTGGAATAAAATATTTATAAACATATAGATCTAGTTGAAGAAGAGTTGATACTCCATCTCAAGAATCTGACATTTCAATTGAATAAGAATATATCAAAGTTGTCTGGTGTACCTTATGAAAAATAGAAGGACATCATAAGAATGAGTGCCCAACATTTTCACAGTACTTGGGAGCAGGATTTCCAAATCCCTTACCTACAAGAGGACCATGGTGTGAAATATGTAGAACACATGGACATGAGAAGAGGGAAGTTGTCTAGTGTGCCTTATGCAGAATAGAAGGACATCATAAGAATGAGTGTCCGACATTTGCACAGTACTTGGGATCAGGATTTCCAAATCTCTTACCTACAACAAGACCATGGTGTGCAATATGTTGAACACATGGAAATGATCCCTATCATTGTCCCATGATGCAAAAATACCAAACAGTTCCTAAGAGTACATTATGAAATTTCTGCAATTTTGTAGGACATGAAGACAAGGATTGTTGAACATTGGAAATGATGAAGGAGAGGACCTCATATGCATATAGGATGCAAGTTGAGCCAATGATATGTCCACTTGTGCAGCAGTATAATAATGCACATTAGTTTACAACACCACCATAGTATAATAATGTGAAGCAATTTTCATCACCACCATAGTATAATCAAGTACCAGAGTATAATACATCATGTGATGATAATCAAGGAAACAAAGGAGGATTCGGAAGAGGAGGACATGGAAGAGGAGGATTTGGAAGAAGCAGAGGCCTAGTAACCTGTCACAATTGTCAGTAACCTGAAAATTTTGCAAGGGATTGTCCACTACCACCCGCAACATGCATGTATTTTTGTGCAAAAAATCATGCTACATAATATTGTCCGACACTTCCGATAAAGATATAGGAAAAGAGGAACCAGAATAACCAAAATGTTCAATGGATTGTCGCAGAAAATAGAGAATATGATAGAAAAAATATCAATATCATTACTTGAGGTGGAACCAAGACATGAGCATATGTAGCAAAGAAGGATCAAAACCAACACCAGTGGGTTAGAAATAATACAACACCTCAACATCATTTTTATGCATGCAAAGAAAAGGAGACATTCAAGCATGCTAGGCAAGATATTTTGCAGGAGAATATTTCTTCTACTTCATAAACAAATCTAGGAGGTGATGTGCCAGCATATGATATGCCTCATCTATTTGATGATACCAGTATATATCAGTCTTTAGAATATGTAAGTAATCCAAGAAAATTTCTGGTGTCTTTCTTGAAGTTATTGAATGATAAAACATCTATACAAATGTTACAAAGATTGTTAGAAAAATGTAATTTTGGTGAAGAGATACAACTGGAACAGAAGAAAGTAAATCATGTCAGTAGGAAGAAAATAAAAAATAGGGATTTCTTATAGAATGAAAATATTGGAGTCTTTAACATGGGTGACATCATATTGGACTTAGGATCTGAGGTAAATGTTTTTCCTAAGAAAACATGGGAATGTATGGGGAACCTACATTGAGATATTCACCTATTCAAGTGAAATTAGAAAACCAGCATAGAGTGATACCAATTGGTAGATTAAAAGGCATACCAGTGGATTTATATGGTGTGCGCACTATGGTATACTTTGAGGTAATTGGTATAGTGGATGATACTACCCCGTATCCAGCATTGTTGGGACTGGATTGAGAATTTTACAATCAAGTTATCATCAACTTGAAGAAAATGAAACTGATTTTTGAATTAGGAGAATATAGAGTCATAGCACCATTAGATCCTTTAGAAGGTGGCAGATATGTTGAAATTTTGACAGAGAACTCATCACGGAAGAGATAAACCAATTGTATAAAACTATCGCAGACGAGGAAGATTATGTTAACCCAACAGAAGATGGAATGCTTAGCTAGAGAAGTATTATTTCTTGTCCTTCATATTTTGACATGGTATTGGAAAATTTGATGTAGCACTTGCATAAGATAGCTACTAGAATATGCAAAAGAATGATGCATGCACTAAGATGGGTTGGCACAGAGGTAAGAGAGCCACCAAATTTTTATGTTCAGAATGGTTTAGAAGAATTTAAAAAAAAAAATGATTTAGAAGTCCTTAAAAGTCAGAGGTTACTAGTTTTAGACATTTCCTTGAAAAAAACACCTTCACATTGGTGGGGTACTCACAAAGAGAATATCTAGAATTGGTATCAATGCAAAAGATTACTACACATCAAATTTGGCACAGAACATGAGAAGAAATATATGGAGAAATATAAAGGAGTAGGACAACCCAAAGGACAGATAGATAGATGTGTAACTAGATGGAGATTGGTACCACCAGAGGAGTGGACACATCACTTCATTCATACATTGGAAGGAATCCCTAAGAATTGGTATACATAACTAGAACTACGTAGAGGAACTGCAAATTGGGGAGATTTGCAGCAGAATTTTGTGATCACATTTGCATTTGAACATGAGAATCCAGAAATAGATGCAACACCGAATTTGATAAAAGAGAAGATATTTGTTGAACTAGAATTTGAAATTGTAAAATGTTATCATAATCATAATAGATAGATGTAACATACCCACTACCTAAATCAAATTTTTCTGGCCCTCTGTCGGACTCGAGCTCCTAAATAACCACGGAGATATAACGTAAACTAGCTCTTTCTCTTTTCTTCCCCATTCTCAGGTGATCGCGGGTCATGATCATGTTTCAGTTTGAACGTAGTGCCTATTTGTGTTTCATGCTCCGACGATGTAGTAAGGTCCAAACATTAGACTCTGAAATCACCAAATCCCGCCAGGGCTAACGTGCGTCCCATAGGGATGAATTCCCATGGGGTCAGCGAATGGCCAATAGGAATAAACCCCAATAGTGTAGAGAACAACAAATGAGAAACGCCCGTTGTGAAGTTAGGTGGTATACAGGTGCCAAGGGGAGTGTGACACGATGGACGTTATGACAGGGAGGGGTCCCACTTCACATGCCACAATATTCCGAAACCCCCCCTCGTTAAAGGTAGAATGGCCAACCAGATCTGCTCGTCGCTTATCCTAAAGCATATTCATGTCCTGGCTTAAGTTGACGTCTCACCTCCACATCTAACGGTCATTACAGACCCGGAGATCCTTGAAAAGAATCTCTTCCGTTCATCGAGGTTTTCGCACTCGTGATGTCCCAACAATTTGGTTCACCGATCCCCGAATCTTGATACGCTCCCCTGCTACCTTAGCCTCCCGGTCTAAGTCTTTAATCCACGTGACCTCTATCTCACAAGACCGCAGCCTTGTCCCTCCTCGAGGTTTCGGGGTTTTCAATGCCAAAGTGCATATGTCCACAGAATTCCCGATTCCTCGAACCCTGACTCTCTGGTTTGTTGACAGCTGGCCCCTCACGGTGGCACTATCCTCCTTCTCTGGTGTGTGGACAGCTGGCCCCCACTCATCGGGATTTCGCGTTTCACGATTCCAAAGCGCACCGAAAACTTGTCATCGGGATCTCCGATATCCCGATGAGCCAAACTTCGATGGATGGCCTCCTCATCGGGACTTTCCTCGATGGCCTGGATCTCTGCCACGCATCCCCACAAGTGGACGGTCCTGATCCAATCTCACGCTTTCGCGACTTCTGGTGCTCTGGAAGTCTTGCCTTCCAAACCCCCGATATGCCGATGGGCTCTCGATCTCGCCACATGTCCTCACAAACGGGTGGCTCTGATCTCGTCAGGATTTTGAGACTTGTGATGTCCCCACTCCTTCAACCTTAGGAACTCTGATTTCCTGATTTCAAATATCCTGACTCTCTGTGGATTTCTGACACGCATCCCAAACAAATGGACGGTCTAGATGAACTCTCGGGGTTCGTGACTTATAGCATCCCGATTCCCTCGCCCTCAGGATCTCTGATATCCCAATGAGACAACATCCTGACTCTCTCTCCGAATCTCTAACAGCTGCCCGATCCAATGGCTGATGGGTAATCGGACCAAGATCCAACGGTCTAGATCCATTCTTCCTGTGCACACTTCAGAGACTAAACTCCGAGCATCTTAACCCGATCCAATGACCGACAATATTTCTGATGAGATCCAACGACTCAAGTTGTCCCACCTTGTGCATTCTTCCACTACTTCATGGATGTGGAAAGATCAATGGTCCAAACGTTCTCCTGGGTCTTGGAATCTACGATCCTGATTTCCTCGTTGTTCACAAAGATAGAGGGGAAAAGGGCAAGGTATGTAATGCCCTCATTACTTCCGTCAATATAGCGGTCGTGAATGGCTATGGGTCACCCAACGAAATCTCAATCGACGATTTGTTACATATCCCTACACTGCTACCTCAGAACCTTAAGAGGGTCATTCCTCCTCGTACAAGGTTAATAAGACTTGTGCGTTCAAGTCCTTTTTCTGGGTTCTTGGTGAACCTTTCTAAGGAGGAAATCTCTGTGAAGAGATCTATACCGGGGCATTTCCGGAGGTAGATATGGGTAAACAGCTTCCCGAGAATGGCCTAGAAGCCTAACTTAGTTTGACTCACGCCTAATTAAATTCATGTATCAACATAAGCCATGGGTGGTTTTTCTGTTATAAGAATATATCTATCATTACTTATCAAAATACTACATAGAAATTCTTATACTGTAATTGTTCACCATTTCACAGTTTATGAGCATATATGTCAGCATATGAATTTCAAGATGCAATATAAACAAAAACACTTATCAGATAATAACACCCGAAATGCGTGTGACTGCTGAGAGGGGTGCTCGTTTCCACCCAACCGTAGGCATAGTGACTCCCAACGGATTTACCACTAACCACCCCCGAGATGAGACTACGATGTTCTGAGACTGCGTCTCTCTGTCTGCCAGTGACCAGGAGCGAAGGTTACAATCCTTCCTCTCTGTTATCACTCACTCTGCGTAATCCAGAGTTCCCCTCGCGTCTGCCCTTTCAATCGCCTCTGCCTTACGCCTTATCCTCTTGCGAGGTTGCGCGTGGCGCGATTACCCTCGCACTGATCAGGCCCGACGACTCTACGGATGGGTGGTTCACCATCCCATCCCTCATCAAGCCATCTGCCTACCAGCCTGCGAGGCATTGAATTTCAGGGCCAGCAAGCCGCTTTTGGTTCTCCGGGCTAGTGGAGTCCAAATACGGTATTTAATTCTCGGTGGAAGTTAACGCCACCTTTTCAGGTGCCCTCCACCGCCATCGTGGTCTCTTTTTTTGAATGTCCCCTCATCAGCAGTCCTACAATAAATTCAGAATGTTATTCACATCCATTGACTTCTTTCTCAAGGTCCATTTACATCACATATTCACATTTATGAGTTTTCCATAGTTCTTGGCCAGTCCAGTTATATTTACAAGTTGGGGGAAGTTACAATTCCCTCCCCCTTAAAAGGAACATCGTCCTCGATGTTCTTATCTATTAACATGAATTGCATGTATAGAAGTAAACAAAATCGGATATGCCAGTTTCATGGCATCTTCCATCTCCCATGTAGCCTCATCTGAGCCAAAATGTTTCCACTGCACCTTGACATGTGCAATGGTTCTGTTCTGGAGCTGGGTTTCCTTTTTGTCCAATATGCATTGGGGTTCTGGTAGAAATTCTCCCTCCGGTTCCACCTGGATCATAGACCAGTCAATTATATGATTAACATCATGTACATATTTCTTCAATAATGAAACATAGAAAACATTATGTGCTTTTACTGTGGGAGGAAGTGCTAGCTGATAGGCTACAGGTCCCACTCTGTCTAGAACCTCAAAGAGTCCACAATACCGGGGTGCCAGTTTGGCACAAGCTCCCATTTTCAGGGAGCTCCTTCTGGGATTAATTCTGAGATATACATGGTCTCCCATTTTGAACTCTCTCGGAGTTCTCTTTTGATCAGCATAACTTTTCTGTCGGCTCTGAGAGGCCTTCATATTTTTTCTTATCTGAGTCACTTGATGTTCCATTTCTTTCAGCATATCGGGTCCAATAGAAATCCTATTTACAGGATTACTCCAGCTGACTGGAGTATTACACTGTCTACCATAGAGGACCTTGAAGGGACTCATCTTTAAGGATGCTTGGTAGCCGTTGTTGTAGGCAAATTCTACCAATGGCAGGTAGTCTTCCCATTTCCTAGGTTGATGTATCACATGCATCCTTAACATATCTTCTAATATATGATTTATTCTTTCTGTCTGTCCATCAGTTTGAGGGTGATAGGCTGTACTAAACAACAATTTGGTCTCTAAACCCACCATCAGTGATTTCCAGAATTTGGAAGTGAATTTTGTGTCTTTGTCAGATATTATCTCTCTCGACATGTCATGTAGTCGGAACACCTCTTTCATGAATACCTGTGTGATATCTATCGCCTTGCAGGTCAATTTGATGGGGATGAAATGAGCAGACTTGCTCAGTTTATCCACCACTACCATAATGGCGTCATTCTGTTTGGTTGAAGTTGGTAATCCAGTG
>JZKD02S1673435.1:235562-247253 GCA_000966675.3 Picea glauca | reverse complement strand
CTCTGCAGTAGAACTGCATTAATTTCGGTTTGCTTTTCTTGTTCTTTCATCATCCTTTCATTATCGGCCTTGCAGCTTTGCAATTCGACCATGAGACTCCTCACAATCTCAGCTAGTCCTGGAGGGGTTCCTATTGCTCTTCTTTCGTCAGACTCTTCATCTCTGTTGTGGGAGCCTTCTCCCACCTCTTGGTGAGTCACCATGCTCTGCGTTTGTATATTCCCGCGGTTGATCGTCCACTTGAGTGAAAAGACAAACGCTAGCTGTTAGTCAAGAGTTAAATTCATTTTTATAAATTGCGCATAAATTCATAACTTCTTTCATTCGCATACACAGTCGGGTTCTCATTTTCCAAGTTTTTAATCCTGGACAAGGGAGTTAAGTCAGGGAGTTACTCCTCATAGAAGTGATTCGAATGAGGCTTATGCGTGACTCGTGCATGAGCCCAATCAGGCCGAGTGTTGTAACCATGCTATGATACCACTTTGTAACATACCCACTACCTAAATCAATTTTTTCAGGTCCTTTGTCGGACTCGAGCTCCTAAATAACCATGGAGATCCAACGTAAAATGGCTCTTTCCCTTTTCTTCCCCATTCTCAGGTGATCGCGGGTCATGATTGCGGTTCAGTTTGAACATGGTGCCTATTTGTGTTTCGCGCTCTGGCACTGTAGTAAGGTCCAAACATTAGACTCTGAAATCACCAAAGCCCGCCAGGGATAACGTGTGTCCCATAGGGATGAATTCACACGGGGTCAGCGAATGGCCAATAGGAATAAACCCCAACAGGGTAGAGAACAACAAATGAGAAATTCCCGTTGCGCGGTTAGGTGGTATACAGGTGGCAAGGGGAATGCGACACAGTGGACGTCATGATAGGGAGGGGTCCCACTTCACATGCCACAGTATTTTTGACCCCCCCCCATCTTTAAAGGCAGAATGGCCAGGGGAGTCTGGAATCCACTGGGAAGTCGTTGATCACAATGAGTAAATCTTGACCATTCGAGAGTTGCGCATCCAATTCCGAACCCCCCCCTACCGCTAAAAGCAGAACAATAAGGGGGCTCCGAAATGGAACCTCAGTCGTAGATATAGATGGGTGGACTCTGGTCGTCCATATCTACTCACTGTTTATCCTAAAGCATATTCATGTCTTGGCTTAATTTGACGTCTCACCTCCACATCTAACGGTCATTACAAACCTAGAGATCCTCCGAAAGAATATCTTCCGTTCATCGGGGTTTTGGCACTCGTGATGTCCTAACAATTTGGTTCACCGATCCCCGAATCTCGATATGCTCCTCTTCTTCCTTAGCCTCCTGGGCTAAGTCTTTAATCCACATGACCTCTATCTCACAAGACCGCAGCCTTGTCCCTCCTTGGAGTTTTGGGGTTTTCAATGCCAAAGTGCATATGTCCACAGAATTCCCGATTCCTCGAATCTCGACTCTCTGGTTTGTTGACAGCTGGCCCCTCACGGTGGAACTATCCTCCTTCTCCGGTGTGCGGACAACTGGCCCCCACTCATCGGGATTTCGCTTTTCGCGATTCCAAAGTGCACCGAAAACTTGTCACCGGGATCTTTGATATCCTGATGAGCCAAACTCCGATGGACGACCTCCTCATCGGGACTTTCCCCGATGGCCTGGATCTCTACCACGCGTCCCCATAAGTGGACAATCATGATCCAATCTCGTGCTTTCGCGACTTCTGGTGCTCCATAAGTCTTTCCTTCCAAACCCCTAATATGTCGATGGGTTCTTGATCTCGCCACGTGTCCTCACAAATGGGCGGCTCTGATCTCATCAGGATTTCAAGACTTGTTATGTCCCCACTCCTTCGACCTCAGGAAATCCGATTTCCTGATGCTGAATATCCTGACTCTCTGTGGATTTCTAACATGCATCCCAAATGGATGGATGGTCCAGATGAACTCTCGGGGTTCGCGACTTATAGTATCCCGATTCCCTCACCCTCGGGATCTCTGATATCCCAATGAGCCAACATCCTGACTCTCTCTCCAAATATTTGACACCTTCCCGATCCAACGGCTGACGGGTAATCGGACCAAGATCCAACGGTCTAGATCCATTCTTCCTGTGCACACTTCAGAGACTAAACTCTGAGCATCTTAACCCAATCCAACGGCCGACGAGATTTCTGATGAGATCCAATCACTCAGGTTGTCCTACCTTGTGCATTCTTCTACTACTTCGTGGATGTGGAAAGATCAATGGTCCAAATGTTCTCCTGGGTCTTGGAATCTACGATCCCGATTTCCTCATTGTTCACGAAGATAGAGGGGAAAAGGTCAAGGTATGTAATTCCCTCGTTACTTCCGTCAATCTAGCGGTCGTGAATGGATATGGGTCACCCGACGAAATATCATTCGACGATTTGTTACATATCCCTACACTGCTACCTCGGAAGCTTAAGAGGGTCATTCCTCCTCGTACAAGGTTAATAAGACTTGTGCGTTCAAGTCCTTTTTCTAGGTTCTTGATGAACCTTTCTAAGGAGGAAATCTCTGTGAAGAGATCTATACCAGGGCATTTCTGGAGGTAGATACGGGTAAACAGCTTCCGGAGAATGGGATGGAAGCCTAACTTAGTTCAACTCATGCCTAATTAAATTCATGTATCAACATAAGCCATGGATGGTCTTTCTGTTATAAGCATATATCTATCATTACTTATCAAAATACTACACAGACATTCTTATACTGTAATTGTTCACCATTTCACAGTTTATGAGCATATATGTCAGCATATGAATTTCAAGATGCAATATAAACAAAAACACTTATCAGATAATAACACCCAAAATGGGTGTGACTGCTGAGAGGGGTGCTCATTTCTACCCAACCGTAGGTGTAGCGACTCCCAGTGGATTTACCACTAGCCACCCCCAAGCTGAGACCACGATGTTCTGAGACTGCATCTCTCTGTCTGCCAATGACCAGGAGGGAAGGTTACAATCCTTCCTCTCTGCTATGACTCACTCTGCGTAATCCAGAGTTCCCCTCGCGTCTGCCCTTTCAATATCCTCTTCCTTACGCCTTATCCTCTCTCGAGGTTGCGTGTGGTGCGATTACCCTTGCACTGATCAGGCCTGATGGCTCTACGGATGGGCGGTTCACCATCCCATCCCTCATCAAGCCATCTACCTACCAGCCTGTGAGGCATTGAATTTTAGGGCCAGCGAGCCGCTTTTGGTTCTCCGGGCCAGTGGATTCCAAATACGGTATTTAATTCTCGGTGGAAGTTAACGCCACCTTTTCAGGTGCCCTCCACCGCCATCGTGGTCTCTTTTTCTACACGTCCCCTCATCAACAGTCCTGCAATAAATTCAGAATTTTATTCACATTCATTGACCTCTTTCTCAAGGTCCATTTACATCACACATTCACATTTATGAGTTTTCCATAGTTCTTGGCTAGTCCAGTTATATTTACAATTTGGGGGAAACAGGGTGTTACAATAGACAATCAGACAGTTTTTACATTGTTACCACGTCACAGAAGATGATGCACGAGAAGAAAACCCACATGATATTCAAATTGCAGAAGTTGAAGAGGAAAGAGAAGAAGAAGGTCCAAATTTAGAGTCAGAAATTTTTTTGCACCACTGAAGATAAACAAGGTAAATATTGGAACAACAGAGAATCGAAAGATTACAAGTATTGGTGACTATTGGGATAACTAGAAAGTAGAAAGAATAACATAATTATTGCATGAGTACAATGATATATTTCTAGCGATGTTTTCATAAATGAAATGGGTAGCAGGAGAAGTTGGAGAAATGAAGATCCCCTTGAGACTAGATGATAAAACAATAAGAAAGAGACCCTATAGTTTGAATCCAATATATAAACAAAAGTGAAGGAAGAGACTGATAAAATGTTAGAGGTTGGTATAATAGAACCTATTGAAGAATCTGAGTGGATTGTCCCTATGGTAGTCCAGGAGAAGAAGCAAGGGGGAATAAGGATATGTGTAGACTTGAGGAAATTTAATGATGTTTTTCTGCATGATCCCTTCCCTAATCCATTTATAGATGATATTTTGGATAATGTAGGAGGAAAATAAGCATACTCATTTACTGATGGATTTTCAAGGTATCATCATATCAGAATAGATCCATAGGATCATCATAAGAATACATTTTCCACAGAATGGGTGTCATATCAGTACACAATGATGCCCTTTGGATTGAAGAATGCCCTTGCTATTTTTTCAAGGGTAGTGGTAGCTGCATTTAAAGATTTTATATATAAGTTTTTAGAGGTTTATATAGATGATTGGACAGTATTTAGATTATTAAAGGATCATGTGGAAATTTTAAGATTGATGCTAGATAGATGGAGAAAGTGTCAAATCTCTTTGAACATTAACAAATGCATATTTAGCACACCATTTGGAATTTTTCTAGGGCATGTGGCGTGTAAACGAGGTTTTTTGGTTGATCCTGCCAAGATTGTTGTTATTGTTAATTTACCACCACCTAAGTCAGTGCGACAATTGAGAGATATACTTGGTCATAAAAGCTACTATAGAAAGTTTATAAGGATGTATGCACAGATTATTGTGCCCATGGAGAATTTTTTAAAGAAGGATATCAAGTTTCAATGGAATGATGAGTGCCAAAAGAGTTTGGACATCTTGAAGAAGAAAATGGTGAAAACATCAATTATGGTGTTTCCATATTGGTCAAAGGCATTCCATGTTCATGTGGATGCATATTCAATATCACTTGGAGAAGTATTAACACGGACAGGAGAAGGTGACATAGATCACCCAATAGCATTTGCAAGTAGTAAATTGTTAGAGTCAGAACAAAATTATAATACAACAGAGAGATAAGGTTTGGCTATGGTGTATGCATTGTAGGGGTTCATACATTATTTGTTAGGCCAACATTTCAATATGTTCACAGATAAATATACTCTTAAATACCTGGTCAACATGCCAGTGTTGGGGGGGAGAATATGTAGATGATTGTTGTTATTTCAAGAATTTTATTTTGAAGTAGTTGTGAAACCTGGAAGATTGAATGCAACACCTGATAATCCATCCAGGATAACCAATGGGGAGGAACCAAGCATTTTGGAGGACAATTTTCCTAATGCACAATTTTTTGTAGTGCATATTGTTGATGAATATTTTTCTGATATCATTGAATTTTTTATTACATGATTTTCTCCAAAGGAATATACCACTATGCAGAAGAAGAATTTGGTGGTTAGAGATGTAGATTATCAACTTATTGTAGGACATTTGTATAAACTGGGAGCAGATAATATTCTAAGGAGATGTTTCATGGAGCAGGAATGTCCTATAATTTTAGCAGAAGCACATGAAGGAATAGTTGGAGGACATTATGTAGGTAAATCTATTGTGAAAAAGATATTACATGCAGGATTATGGTAGCCAACAATTTCTAAGTATGAAAAGGAGTCTTGTGATTTCTATCAGAGGGTAGGAAATCCATCCAGAAGGGATGAGATGCCATTAAGATAGCAAGTAACTTTTAAAGTGTTTGATAAATGGGTAATATACTTTGTAGGACCAATTAACCCACCAGCTAGAAGATCAAGAGAAAGGTGTATCATTATAGCGACAAAATATTTAATTAGATGGTTTGAAGCAACAATAGTAAAACATTTTAGCGTAGATACTGCAACACACTTCCTGTTTCAACATGTAATTACAAGATTTGGATGCCTTAGGATTATGATGAGTGACCAGGGAACTCATTTTATCAATAGTACCATTTAGAAAATGAATGAAGAATTTGAGATACACCATGAGAAGAGCACTCCATACCATCCTCAAGCTAATGGAACAATAGAAGCGTTTAATAAGATATTGGAGAATTACTTAACTAAGATTTGCAATGTGAACATGGATGATTGGGATTTGAAGATACCAACATTATTATGGGCTTATAGAACCACATGCAAGAAACTCATAGGGTAGACACCTTTCATATTTGTGTATGGTCAGAAAGGAGAATTCCCTTTGGAGTATTTGATACCTATTCTATGCATTGCATCCATTACAAACATGACATAAAGAGGCACAACCCAAGAAAGATTGACTCAACTCATGGAATTAGAAGATGACAGGATTATGGTTGGTTTTCATCAGGAAGTACATAAAGCTAAGGATACATATTTTCATGATAGTTACATCAAGAAGAAGAAATTTAAGGAAGGAGATATGGTTCTCCTCTATGACAACAAATACTTATAGCACCTAGGGAAATTCAGGATGCATTGGCTAGGGCCATATGAGATAAAGTTTGTCACGGATGGTGGAGTTGTGGAGCTGCACGATTTAACAGGAAAAGAGATCCAAGGATTGGTGAATGGTAGTCAATTGAAATTGTATAGGGACACTCAACCCAACAAACCTTAGTAGTTGCAGTGCAGAAAAATAAATTATACATAATGTATATATTAGAAACATAAAAAGAAAGAAAGAATTTGGAAAAAGAAGAAAAATACAAAAATATGAAGTAGATGGATAAGTGTTTTGCATGCAGTTAGATGATACAGCACACAAAATATGGCAATTGACATGAAATAATAGGAATACAATACACGCCATAGAAATGTGACTAAACAGAAAAAGTAATGTGTCGGTAGAGAGAGTAGCTGGAAAAAGGAAAAAAGGCGATAGCCAAAAAAGTACAATGCAAGAGAGAATTTATTGCACGACTTATAAAAGGGGAAATCGTGCATGACAAGACTCATTGTGAATTTTTTCAAAAGAGAGACAAGGAAGAAAACCTAGAATGTGTAGGTGATTTCAAGGTGATTCAGAAAATATTCAAAGAAACTCAATTCAGATTTAACAGAATGGCACCACCAAAGGTCAGAGCTCCCAACCAAACTGCAAGGAAAAAATGCAGTGCCACGAGATCTCCATGGGATACAATGACCGATGGGGTAAAAATTTATCCTACAGGAGTGTTGGACATGGATTCCATTCCTTCACCAGTCATTGATCCGGTCAGTCCCATGCTTGTAGAAGAACAACAGGTTCCACCGACAGAGGAGATGGAGGTCGATACACAGGGAGAAACAGGAAACCCTAAAACATAACAGAACCTTTTATAAGATAAATCAATATGTGTGGACACTAACAGATCCACCTAGATATAGAAAAAAACAGGACAGGACATGACACTTTCCCTAAGTTACAATCATTGAATTTGTCATTGAAGAAGGAATAAGTGACATACCTTTAGAGATCGCTCCCTTATGTCTTCATTGTCCCTACTTCACTTTGGTATCCTTATGATATCAGATCTACAACGACACAAATCAACCAAGCTGAAAGAAACAATAATACATTCAATGAATACCTAAACATGTGATCAAGGAGTCATGTAATAAAATAAGAGTGATTTTATGGGAAAGGGACATGCCACTGTATTATATTAAATGAAAGTAGAAGATACAACTAGATTTCCTTGATGTTGCAAGATTTCTTTTAGTGCTCCTTCATTCCAACACACACACTTGCTCCACACTTGCATGAAGAAGATCCACTATGGCTTGATGGACAGATAGAGGCCTCAAGCATCAATTCAAACAAGATTCCTTCACACAATTTTGAATCTATTCTTTCATCAATTCTCTATTCAATCTTGCTTAACCTCTTCCTTGAGAAAACTTTCATTATATAGGAGAAGGAGAGATGGTTAAGGGGATGAGGATGATCCCACTAAATCTAAGAAGTTAGTAGGATGCCAACCATGCAAATGCCAACTCATTTTCTAGAAGATCCTCTTCTAGAACCTTCGTAACCTCTTCTCCCTTTTAATCTTTGAAGCATGTTCACACCCTTCTTATAGAGCAAACTGCGAGCACCTCGCAATCCAAGTATAGATTAGCCTATGAGAATCATGGTTTTCACACCCTACAATACATGCATCCTGTGAAATCATCTTAAAAATATGTTTTGTAGAAGAAGACAACAATCACTTTTTCCAGGCAAAAGGTCCTTATGAGAGCCTGAACACATAACTGTAGAGACATCACCAAAGTGACCAAAATAATGTGTAACATAATTCCCCCCAAAGTATGAGGCTGGAACTCGTGACAACCGAAATACTTTGTAAAATGCATGTGTGTGTCAGAAACAAGGATCGTACTTAATCGGAAACCTGCAAACAGTCAAGCATCTGCAGAATATAATACCAGTTCTAAGGTAGGCGTTCCCATGCTCAAACCACAAATGAATGAAATCACAAATGTAGGCCATGGCCACCAATCATAGACCGTGGATCCATGTCATCAAAATACTACATAGCCACCAGGAATACATAGTGGATCTATTTTAGAAGAATCAGATTAAGACATAGCCACATGACATACAAAGTGGATCTATGTGTCGATACAAATCATAATTATTCCATCGCAACCTAGACCAAAAAGATGAGACCCAAGTTCTTCAATCCCGTCGTCTTAAAGTACAAATCTATCCATGTGATTACATGTGTCAAAGTTGAACATGTTAGAAACCACTTGATTACCGGTCATTGATGAAAATCGTTAACAAGTGCGAGTGAAATCACCATTGATGTCAGTGAATCCCAAGGTACCTAAGTATAATCTGAATGAATGTGAATAAATGAGTTGAAGTCAAACACTTGGCAGAATCTCTCGATCAAGGACCAATGATGTGAATCCAATGTCAAAAGAGAAGACACCTTCCATTAAGGCATGCAGGTTCTAAGGTACTAAATGATTTCTATGCCTTATTCCTGGATAATGAGTTGGAGTCGACAGAAAAAGACTCGTCATAGGAGGGCCTTGATGTATCCCCCATCAATGACATAAAATAAGTAATAGATTTTAGGGTAAGTCAAAGTACAAATATGATTTGAAACTGACACGAGGAAGGCCAACATGGTAAGAATTGACAACTGTCGATGGCCCACTCAATGGAGGGCTTGTTTGGACTTCTCTTGAACATATCAATGACACGACAATTGTCTTGGCAGCATTGAATCAAAGACGACCCAAGATATGACCTTGTAGAAATTCAGACCAGAGACAAATGGATTTCCCGACCTGGATTCAAATGACAAACATGGGGTGTCATGTTCAAGAGCGATGCTTACTACCATTAATACAAGTACGAAGGCTCATCCCTTTCCCAAAATTCCCCCCACCATTTCTGGCGAGTACCTCTTTATTTTTGCACAAGCTTGAGGAGGATAACATATGCTTGTTGATGTAAGCTCATCCTTCGGACGAGTCCCTTGGAGTATGTTTAGTGAACCCTAGGAAGGATTGGTTCGGTCCCATAAGGGCCTTTCAATGTTTGTTTAACGAGTCCAAAGATAGAAAACTCGAGGGGTTTTCATGTTTTGAGAATCTAAAAAACACTTAAAGAGAACTCTCCCAGTTCCTTTTTCATAAATTAGTTCGATGAGACTGAAAAAGTGATAAACTATCGCTCACCAAACGTTTTCTTAAAATACTTTTACGAGCATGAAAATAACAAGATCGTTCGACAATATTTTTGTTTTTATGGAGCATGAAAAGAGCTTAAAGGATACTCCTAATTTTCGTTATTTTCATGTTACCATGATGAGTACGAAAAGATGACAAAAGTATACTCAGTTGCATTCTCAAGTATTTTCAAGCACGAGAATGAACGAAGACTGAGCTCGAGTATGCCCCCATCTTGAAATATAGTAACTTAACTCCAGAATGATCATCACAGGCTGGAGACATGCCCTCCAAGCTTCAATTCATTCACCAAATTTGAGTTTTTCACCAATTTCTCTACGATACGAAGAAAAATGATAAGAGTGGATGAAAAGAAGGTTCAAGAGAGGTGATTGTTTCATTTTTTAATGAGCTTGATACAGAAAAGAAACTATGCTCAGGGCTTCGGGTTCAATCCCTAGATTTTTGTTTCATTTTTTAACGAGCTCTCTACAAAGAAGAAAATTATCCTCAAAGCTTCTATTTCATTTTTTAACGATCTTTCTACAGAGAAGAGAAGTTATTCTCATGAACTCTATTTCATTTTTTAACGATCTTTCTATAGAGAAGAGAAACTATGCTCATGACCTCTGTTTCATTTTTTAACGAGCTTGCTACAAAGAAGAGAAACTATGCTCATGACCTCTTCTTGATCATGGTTTCCAAGAAAATAATGCTCTGGAAGAACACCATGTCAAGGGACAAAACTCAGTCATGGATTCCAAGAGATCTTCACTGGATGGAAGAAAATCACTCTGGAAGGAACACATGTCGAGGGTCACGACAGAGGTAAGGAGATCAAGCTCTAATAGCCTTACCAAAGAAATCACCATGTCAAATACCAGATCCAAGTCATCAGAAGTTGAAGTCATGGGAGACAATGCCACATAATTGACATGTGGCAGCGGCGATACTGTCTTCATATAAGAACCATTTAGGGAGGTAATCTAGTCAGGACCGATGAACGAAATTTGATCAATAGTCACCATTCTTCCATAGTGTGGGAAAGATATCAAGCGAAAAAGAGTGGACACAATATATTTCATGGAATAGACATAATATTGCCCAAGGAGTAAAGAAATATCCAAGGGGTATTGGACGACCATGACATCAATAAAGACATTTTTCCCTCCCAAAGTTACAGGAAACTAAGGAAGGGTCCCTAAAGGTTGACTGGTTCTTCTGTTAAAAGCTAACAAATTCTGCGTAACCGGGGCAAGTTGAGGACAACCCAAAGCTTGCCAAGAAAAAGAGGACAAAATGCTAATGGACGCACCTTCATCTATCAACGTCTGAGGAATGTCCCGACCACAAAATTTCATTATAATCTAGAAAGGAATGTGAGAGGGAAGATGAGGTCCAGTTAGCACACCCCAATTAAAAAGGATGGCCTCATTCCTTGGAGGGGGTTTCACGGGAGAAGAAGGAATACCCCCCAACAAGGAAGAATCTATATCAATGAGAAAAACATGGGAATTATCAAGTTTACTCTCGAGAGGGAGAGTAGGATTGACTAATGATGAGATCAGATCAACCACTTAGGTTACATTCTCCAAGGGGAGAATGGGATCGACACTTGCAAAAAAGATTGAACGCTTGGGTTTCACTTTCTAACAGGAGAGTGGGATCAACCGAGGATGGGATCGGATCGACCACTTGGTCTACTAGTTCAACCAAGGACATGACCAGATTGACCACTTGATCAATCAGACTAACCAACGGGGGAACTGGATTGATCATTCCATCAACTACAAGTGGGTTGAGAGAAAGCTTGCGATAAGTAGCTGGAAGTTGAGGCTATGAAATAGTCATGTCTTCCAGGAATTTTGAGGCTTCTTCCATATGAGGGAAAATATGAGTTAGATGACGCCCTTTGCATAACATAAATGGGAACTTGGCTCTACTTTTATTCTTCCCAACTATATCGTGACTAGTCAATGGGAAGTCGTCAACATGTTGTTCAGAGGCTAACGACATGGGTTGGAGAGGATGTGTAGACCATGCTTCTATAACCTTGGATAGACCAGGGAAATCCTTAAGAAGATGGCTACTGTTAAGGTCCTAACCTGCACATAGGTAGATTAATGTATTCGGATGTAATAAAGGTCAATATTAATAAGACCTTTCAATAAAAGAGAATTAGGCGGATGTAAGAAGACCTAATAGAAGCTTCCGCTTCTAGA
>JZKD02S1673435.1:206157-230595 GCA_000966675.3 Picea glauca | reverse complement strand
TCGTATATCATTTCTGTGTATTGTGAAGATTATGCTGGATATTTTACTGTTATTTTGTTATTTCTAGCATTTCGTTCCTGTTCTGCATATTTTATATATCTGGTATCTTGCAACTACCCTTACAAATCCTGTGAGGGTACTTGGTATTATGGGTTGTTTGTGTGATATTGACATCATCAACACTCCCAACATGATCAACAGTAACTAGTTTTTTTCCAACATGTCTAGTAGTGGTTGGAAGTTTGGATCCTTTCTTATTTTTATTCTTCTTATTCTTACTTTTCTTCTTCTCTTTATTCATCGAGTTACTATCTTGAGAGATTTCACTCGGCAAAGAAGATGAAATGGAAGAAGACCTTGCAAGTGAAGAAGGCGAAGAAGATCTTACTGGTGAAGATGGTGAAGGATCAACATGAGGTTGATGTTCTTGGGAGGAAGTTCTTACAACTAAAGCACTTACTACATTTGGGATTACCTGAGTGGAAAACAACCACACCGGCAATCCAATAGTGAGACCTGGAAGTCTCAAAGTAGCAATGTGAGGAGGACCAATGTTTCCATAAGAAGGAAAAAAAAAAGGTTCCCCTGGAGCAGGGGTTCCTTCATTGGTCATTCTGGGAACTAACACCATTAAATAAATATCCAATCTAGAGTCCTCTAGGGAAAACAAATAGCACACGCTAAAAATCTAGTAAGCAAGCAAGCAAACAAAACCTTCTCACAATGAACGCACTAGTTGGTGATGAAATCCAATGTCGCGGAAACAATGTAAGAAGGGGCTGAGATAGAGTGGGTGGAAAAGGTACATTGATGACCTGCTTAATGGACTTACACCCTAGTGCAAGCTCCCACACATAAACGTGGGTATACCCTCCAAGGATTCCGAGTGATTTTGGCCAACATCAATTCCAAGTACCGTGAAGACTTGCCCCTCCACAATCACCTTGTGTAAATACCCTAAATAGATAGGCCACTAAGGTTACCAATCACTACAATGATGCATGGGGAAACATTCCACAGTCCAATCCATGCGCAAGGGCAGGGTATCTAGCCCGAAATCAACTTGAAAGGCTTCCACTCATCATTGTGGGTATACCTTCAAATGACCCCCATAATATGTTCAATCTCTACACCAATACCAATAAAGTAGGGTGAGTAACTCTACCAATCTCAATGCGACCTCGTGATTGACCCTTGTGTTAGAAGGGATACCCAGGAAAAAATGTAATAAGTGGATTTGACCGCTCCCTAACTCAAGATTCTATGTTTGTTTGCAACTTTGGAAAGTTATCTTTCACACCTATTCCAAATCCCTACAACTAATCTAATGTAGGTTTGCTACCAAAAAGTATAAAAAATGTCTAATCAATTTTTTATAAGCGCTTTATTTTATGGTTGTTGTTACTCAATCGAGAAATGGCATGAACAATATGGTGTTTTGACCGACTCAAAAGTTATGCAAATAGATGAAGATGCAATCTTTTCATTCCGATGAAAGCTATGCTATGAGAAGGAGAAAACATTTATCATTCCCAGATGTATAATGTACCAAAATTTACTAAACTCACCAATATCAAGATTTTCAAGAAATGAGACAAATAGACTATACACCAATACATGATTCACGCCCCCCCCCCCAGCCATGAGGGGGAATTTTTTTAAGAATTTAAGACCAAAAATCATGCAATTTCACTACAAATGCAAGGATGCCCCCAATCTAATGCAAAGAAAGAAATAAGATTTGTGTTTCAAAGAAGCTAAAAAGAAATAGCAAATCACTTCAAAACAAAAACAACCCAAACAAAGTTTCTCTTTTACTGTGAATTATTCAAAAAAAAGAAGTGTTCTTTTCACTAAACAATTCTAAAGAAAAACAAGGCTTTAATTTTTATTTCACAAACCAAAACAAGGATGTAAGGAAGAAATCTCAAGTAATCAAAGAAAACTAATATACTCAACAAGAACCCAAATCAAACTTTCAACGTAGATAAAAATAAAAATGATGAGAAATTAGTTCATCAAATGCACATGGACAAAGAACTTTCCAGGCAGCAAGCAACCCAAAAATGCAATCAATCCCAACTTTTAATCCAATCAAAAACTTTTGATCAGACAAGCACTCAGATCTCAAAATCGGAGATTATACCCTTGTCGATAAAAGGTCAAGAAGTAAAAAATGATTAAGAAGATTTTTCAATCTCCGAAAACCAATCAACTGCGAGATTTGAAATCAAAAAACAATCAAACACTGGCAAAAAAAGTTCTTCCCAGGTAAACAAAAAAATCTGGGAATAAAAAAAGATAAGAAGACCTAATCCAAAAATTTACAAACAAGTTTGTAGCCTAGTAGTGAGGTGCAGTACGAAAATTAGGCATTTTCGCGGTCTAGACACAGGTAGGGTGCGAGAAGTTCGCATTGGACTGGACAGTAGGGTGCGAAAATCAAGGGTTTTCATGGGCTCTAGAGAGGTACAGTGCGAGACTATTTGAAATCAAAGAGATTTTTTAAAAAAGAACAAAAAATCTAAGTGAACTTCTAGGTCCAAAGAGTCTATATGGATCTCCCACAAACTCAGAGATTGGTTGGAAATGAAAAAGAGTAGGCTAAGAGAAAATGGCCGACAAAAAACCGCAAAATCAGTTGTTTCCCCAGTGGATTCGCCAATTTTGTTATAGGATAAATCAGTATATGCGGACACTAACAGATCTCCCTAGATCCACCTAGATTTAGAACAAAACATGACAGGACATGACACTTTCCCTAAGTTACAATCATTGAATTTGTCATTGAATAAGGAATAAGTGACATACCTTTAGATATCGCTTCCTTATGTCTTCGTTGTCCTTGCTTCGCATTGCTATCCTTGTGATTTCAGATCTGCAAGGACATAAATCGACCAAGGTGAAAGAAACAATAATACATTCAATGAAGACCTAAACATGTGATCAAGGAGTTATGTAATAAAATAAGAGTGATTTTATGGGAAAGGGACATGCCACTGTATTATATTAAATGAAATTAGAAGATACAACCAGATTGCCTTGATGTTGCAAGCTTCCTTTCAGTGGTCCTTCGTTCCTACACACACACTTTCTCCAAAGTTGCATGAAGAATATCCACTATGGCTTGATGGACAAATAGAGGCCTCAAGCATCAATTAAAACAAGATTCCTTCACACAATTTTGAATCTATTCTTTCATCAATTCTCTATTCAATCTCGCTTAACCTCTTCCTTGAGAAACCTTTCATTATATAGGAGAAGGAGAGATGGTTAAGGGGATGAGGATGATCCCACTAAATATGAGAAGTCAGTAGGATACCAGCCATGTGAATTCCAACTCATTTTCTAGAAGATCCTCTTCTATAACCTTCGTAACCTCTTCTCCCTTTTAAGCTTTGAAGCAGGTTCGTACCCTGCTTATAGAGAAAACTGCGAACACCTCGCAATATAAGTATAGAGTAGCCTACGAGAATCAGGTTTTTCACACCCTACAATACATGCAGCCTGTGAACTCATCTTAAAAGTATGTTTTGTAGAAGAAGACAACAATAACTTTTCTCGAGCAAAAGGTCCTTATGAGAGCCTGAACACATAACTGTAGAGACATCACCAGAGTGACCAAAATAATGTGTAATAGAACCCCACACAAAAACTTGGATTAGGAGTACCACATTAGATGGATGGGGATTATGATGAGTTAATAGAGTCAGATGATCTTATAGGACAAGCCGAAGAAGCGCAACAACTAGTAGTAGAGCCAGTGCAACAGTCAGAGGAAGTATAGGTGGAAGGTATTACAGGTCAACAAGATTCATTTGCAGAAGAAGATGATGAATAGAAATGAGAAGAAGTGGTAGGGCCATCAATAGGATAGGAGAGGACTAGGGATAAACCTATTGTTCCACAAACACCAACCAAGCAGGAGTTAACACTATCACTTCCAAATATATCGAATGGACTCGGAATATTTGGTGATATGTTAGGGTTCATTAAAAAACTAAGGTAATATCATCACGATGTGAAAGACATGGAAAAATTCCCTGACTTTGTGCCACAAGCATACATGGGCAGAAAAGGAGAGGTTCCATCAGGGGCTCCCATTTTGGAACCAAAGAAGTGGATTGCAGGACTTTATAACACATGGATCATGAGCCTACTATAAATTCCCCATTTTCGAACAGGGAAAGATGTAAATTTTTTGTGTCAAATAGATTTTGGCACTGGTACATGGAGGTATCTTATGGATGGAGAGGCCTATCTCCATAAATGTAGATTTAATTGAAGATATTAAAGGTTTATCGATAGATGGATAAAATCTAGAACAATATATGGATAGCAAGACAAAGGAAAAAGCTTTAGCAGAAGATATGAAGAAGAAATATGGCACTGAGAGAGATTCTTAGGAAATAATCATTAATTGATTCAGTGAACCAACAACAAGGTTGGTGACAAAATTGAAGGCATGTAAACTTCTGAGGAAATGTCACAAGGAAGAAGCACCTGCAAGAGTAATACCAGCAGCAATGCAGTGTGCGAAGGGGAGTCTACTTAGTTGGGATCATTATCTACTCAATTTCTTTTGGAGGAATGAAAGGATGCGCAGGATCTAGGAATATAGTTCCATTATTCATGGTTTATTATACTAATAGAATTGGTAGGTTGGGAAGAACCGAAACACAATGGATTTTTCCAAAGGATAGAGAATTGCAAAACGTAATATAAAACACTTTGGCACAATTCAGATCCAAAGAGAAGGAAGGAAAATTATACTAGTTTATCATGATGTTTGATGAGATGCAGGAAAATCTATCCAATACATGGAGGATACCACCAAAAGTGGTGAGGGAAAAATCAATGGATAGCATATTTAAGGCTTTCATAAACAACATGTGGATCCAGGCCAAAAGGGATCCTAAGGAGTGACTACAACTGAGATATTGTGTCATAGGAGAGGAAGTGCAATGGGCCATGAAGGAATGGCCTGAGGAATGGAAGGTTCCATTGATTCCAAATAAGGTACCAATATCCAAGAAGCAAGCAGAGGATGGCATTTCAAAGAAGTCAACTAGTCTAGCAGTGAATACAAGGAAGAAAATAGAGTGCACCAAAGAAATGGGGGGTAGTTCAACCATAAAGAAACCAAGGTAGAAATACATTATCCCTAAGGATCATGATAAGGAAAAATAGCACGAAGTAGAAACAAATGGAGGAGCACAGAAAGATACAAATACTCCTATGCTAGAGAAACCAGGAGGGGGTAGTCTCCCTGATTTAGAGATACCAGTGACAACGACACAGATAGAAACGTTTTCATTGAAGAGAGAAGTGCTACAGTCAGCAGGCTAGAACAAGAAGATGAAGGTGCATAAGGTCATTCCTAAGCTTACATTGACAGAAGATGATGCGGAGTTCATCGAAGAGAAATTGCAATACCGCACAACAAAGGGTGGTATGATGCAAAGAAGTAAAGGGAGGACATAGTCAATAATTTGACACATGTTAAGGAGGCACTAGAACAATTACAACTCACTACAGTGTAGCAAAAAGAATAAGTGAAACAACACACTTCATAGAAAGATTAGTTCTAGCACAGGAGACAATGTAAATTATATCCATGGGGAGTGAATATTTCAATATCACTCAGGATATGTTGCAAGTGGATGAAGAGACAATGCAAAATTAATTAAACCACATAGATCATTTGGACTTGGCCCTGCCCAAGGTTACAACATAGGCGTTGTACAAAATTCAAATCAATGTTGCACAGGAAATACAGTCGAGGGCACATGCAAATGCAACAAGTCTACAATTGGCCAATGAAGTAAAGAGGACATTGGAGTTGAAAATTAATCAGGTGTAGTTTGAGAGAGATACAGTAAAGAGGCACACTGGATGAATGGAAAAATAGGTGGAAGAAGTGCTTAAAACAATTCCTAACAGTACACAAGAAGGTAACATACCAACATAGGAGAAGATTTAAAATATAGCACAAGCTATGGAGGCTTACAAGAGACACATTGCAGATTTGATAGACCTCTTAGCTCCCACTACAACACCAAAATTTAGAACACAAAGGGAATAGGAAATTACAAGTCATACATAGAGTATTGCACTGAGCATTCAGGAAATCACAAAGTTGTACAATAAAAGATTAAAGTTATGGACAGATCTGCAGGAGGATGGAAAATGGCAGGATCTAGAACAAAAAGAAGAAGGTGTAAACATAGTGATATAGGAACTGAAGAAAAATCAGAAGACACTGACAATCTTGGATAGGTTGAGGATTCCACAAGAAGTGAAGAACTTGTAGGAAGAATTGAATATCATACAAGTAGAAAAGAAATCAAGGAAAGTGCAGTTGGAACCACTACAAGAAGGCGCGAGAAAATGTTTACATAGACTGATGCAACTAAAGGTTAGGTTAAACAGGTTGGATTGGAGAATGAAGAAATGTTGAAAGAGCCTATCACTGCACATACTGTGGAGACTATCGCAGAGAAGAGTGCATTGTTGAGTAAAAGGTATTGGAAACCTTACTCAAGCATTTTTAGATCTTACTTGGATAAGACAAGATAGTCGGGAATTCCACCCAGGGTTTATAGCCTAAAAAACAATCGCTTAATCCACAATTATTAATTACAAAAGACCAAGGTTGGTTTTATGTGTTATATATAACAATGCAAAAGAAGTAAACTTAAAAAAAACACATGAATGCGTATAGAAATTATACAAATGTATACATGGAGATCAAAGAAAAAGAATGAACCAGATCATTAAAACACATGTGTGAGACTGAAACAATAATATTATTTTTCATTTATTTCATTCTAAGATACAAAACTGAGTTCTCTCTACAAACCCCTGTGAGGGTAGGGACCAAAATCAAATTTATAAGCCTTCGATAGGAACCATAGAAAAAGACTCTAACAATCACGAAGAAAACCGAAGCTAAATATCTAGATCAACTTGCCACAAAATGTTGTCACTTGACTCTGCAAGATATTCCTTATCAGTCATGAAACTCAATTCATGCACAAATAAAAATACACATATTTTCAAAGATAAATCAGACACTTTTAAAACAAGTTGTTGAAATATGTGATTCGGTTTTTGAATCATGTTGCCTTCAATAAGACCTTGTTGTTATCAAGAGGATTAAGATTTCTAGTAAACTCAAAATGAATGAAAGTTGAAATTATCTCTGATCCAGGTGGATATTGGTGGCCACCCACCTTTTCCAACTGGCTCAAAAGAACTTTCTGACAATTTTTGTAATTTACTATTTTTAGTAGTTTTTCGGGTCCTGAACTTCCAAATCCGTTTTGAGGTCCTAAATGACATTTGTTTGGGTATGTTGTAGTCAGAAAATTTCATCATGAAATTTTTTGCAACTATTGTAGTCCTCGGATATATATTTCCAACAGGATATTGTATGCCTAAAACAAAGATCGTATGCAAAAGTTACGACCCTGAGAAGTTGATGTACTGACTTACCCAAATGGGGCCCACATGACTTTTGGCGCTTCATCTCCTAGGGTTAGGTTTTTGGATGTATAGGGTTTTTGAAACTCCCTTTTATTGTAAAAATGCCTTCAAAGCCTCATTGTAATTATCTTCTTGCGAATGAGCGCAACCGTCACATATCTCCTCAGAGATAAGCCACCACCATTCCAGCAAGCTTGTTTTCCGCTGCATTTTATAGTTTCATCTTATTTTCCTTATTGAATAGAAAACCAGTTTTATTGTATCTCTGTTATTCTATGTTAAGGATCTGTTAATAATCTTTAGTCATTTCGTTATGCTCATAAAATCCATATCAGTGGTATCAGAGCGGTCTTCTCCTTGTTGGCTTAATGCATGTCCCCAATGAGGTCATAGTATAAAGAATTGGGTCTTGAGCTTGTTTCTCTTGAGCACCAAACCTCTTTCACACCCAAGTGACCTCTCATGGAAGGAGAAAAGAAAGATGACAGGATAGGAGATCCTTTCAAATTGTTCCTTGAGGAATCCCTCACACAACAGAGGAATGAGATGATGGATAGTTTCGCGCAAATCCTTCAGCATATACCAATAGGTGACGCATCTTCTTCGAGCAGAGGTGCCGCCCCCTTCAAGGTACAAATAAAATTTGATGTTCCTATATTTGAAGGTCAGATAGACGCAGATGGTGTATAAAATTGGTTGAATCTACTAGAATGGTATTTTTCTGTCCATAACTTTTCGAATAGAGAAAAGATTACTTTTGCGCTCCTCAAAGCCATTCCCCATGTCAAATATTGGTGGGAAACTTTCTGTGAGCAAAAGTAAATAGAGGAACTCTCATTTTTTATAGTCATGACCACATGGGAATTGTTCAGGGATTTTATTAAGGAACAATACTACCCTATTGGAAGTTATGATGACTTGTATACCAAATGGACCACATTGCGGTAAGAAAGAGACCAAGCAGTGCTAGAGTTCACAAATATCTTCCATACCTTGCGCACCAAGTTGGGTATCAAAGATTCAAAGCAACATATGGTGCTCAAATATCGTGTTTCTCTTCATAGATGCATCCAGACCGAAATGGAATTTCTGGACATCTTGTCATTGGGCGTGGCCTATTGATATGCCATCAAAATCAAGCAAAATATCTAACAAAATATGTGACAATTTGGGCCTGGGAACCCCTCACAACAAAAGACAAGAAAGGGTGGCCCCAACCTAGAGAACAAAGGAAAGAGAAAATATGGATAGTATTAGGAAAACCAGTCTAAGTTGGAAGCAAAGAGGAACACCAGAAAGACAAAGAAATATATCGGGAAGTGGTGCAACTTCCATAAGAGCCCTTGGCACAACACTGCTAATTGTTTCTCAAAGCAGTTGTTGGTGGCCAAAGTGAAAGCCTCTGAATCAGATGCAAGTTTTGACTTTGATTCAGAATGAGAAAGGGGAAGATGGATCATTGACACGGAACCCAGTTCCACCGTTGCTACCACCAATCTCCAACCTAATGAACTAGACGAGCTATAAGAAGGAGAGCGCCTCTTCCATTCACAGATGTGGGTAAAAGGCACCCCATTGCACTTCATTGTCGATAGCAGTAGCCATAAGAACCTCATCTCAGTAGAGGTTGTCAAGCAGCTGACCCTGCCGACAACGCCGCACCCACAACCCTACAACATTGGATGGCTCCGCCAAGGAAGTGATATTCACGTCAGCCAACAGTGTCGACTATTGTATGACATCAAACCCTTAAAAGATGAGGTATTGTGTTATGTTTCTCCTCTCGAAGTTTGTAATGTTCTTTTGGGCCAACCTTATTTATGAAAACATCATGTTGGGTATGAGTCTAGGCCTCATAGTGTTATTATTACTTTGAACAGGAAATTGTATAGGATACCTGAGGCAGTCCCACCTAGTGATATTTCCTTGATCTCTGCCAAGAAATGAAGGAAGGTCATCTCTTGGACGGGGAAGTTTGTATTCTTCATGATTCTCTCTCGGAATGAGAGAAAGATCACAGCCACATCTAGGGTATATGCGACCTACCTCTCCACATAGTAGAAGTAAGTAGACAAGGTCGTCAAAGAATACTCAGATATCTTCTCCTCACCTATCGGGGTACCTCTGCACTGTCAAATCAAGCACCCCATTGATCTGATCCCCAACGCATTGCTTCCCAATGGGCTAGTCTATTTCTACTCTATGTTGGAGAATGAGGAGATCAAGCGATAGATCCAAGAACTACTCCACAAGGGGCACATATGTCCTAGCTCATCACTTTGAGGGAGCCCAATCATGTTGGTACAAAAGAAAGATGGAACCTGGTGACTCTACATTGATTATCGGGCCCTGAATAAAATCACTCAGAAACCAATACCCAATTCCCTGAATCGACGACCTCCTTGATCAACTCACAGGGGCCAAATTCAGTAAGATTGATATAAAGTCTAGCTACCACCAGGTCCTAATAGAATAGATATATGTATGGAAGACCACCTTCAAGTCAAAGGAAGGCATTTTTGAATGGTTGGTCATGCTCTTTGTTTGACAAATGCTCCAACCACTTTCATGAGGATGATGGATGATATCTTGCGACCATTCACCAATAATTTTGTAGTGGTGTATTTGGATGACATTCTCATTTACAACAAGTCTTGGGAAGAACACTTGCAGCATATTCAACAAGTTTTGCACACCCTGCGGTAGCACAAGCTATATGCCAACTTGGAAAATTGATCCTTCCGCATGGACATGGTCCATTACCTGGGATACATTATTTATTAGCATGGTGTACATGTGGATCCAACCAAGATCCAAGTCATCCATGACTGGCCATCCCCACTCACTGAGCTTCAGAGATTCTTGGGCCTTGCCAATTTCTACCATAGGTTCATGTTGGGATTATCCCATATTGCATGGGCCCTCATCCAAATAACTAGTGGTTGTGGTAAGGAAACATTTGGGTGGGGTCGGTCCCAAAAACAAGAGTTTGATGATTTGAAGCAGTGTTTGTGCTCAGCCCCAGTACTTTCACTACCAAACCTACAACAGTCCTTTGAGATTGAGATAGATGCTTTAGACTATGTTGTGGGCATCGTTCTTACTCAACACGGCCACCCCATGGATTATCATAGTGAGACACCATCATATGTTGTCCGTAAGTACCCTACTTATGACAAAGAAATGTACTCCATTATGCAAGCCTACCACCAGTGGAGACATTACATTCTTGGGAGGGAGACAATCATCCACACTGATCATAAGCCACTACAGTCCATGTAGACACAAGGAAAATTACAAAATGATTACCATCAAAAGTGGTCCACATACTTACAACAATTCCACCTCAACATCAAGTATAAAATAGGAAGCACCAACTGCATCGTTGATTGCCTCAGTAGACCACCAATCGCGGAAATCACCATGGTGATAGACTCTTGGGGCATGAGACCTCTGGATGGACCCAACTCTATGAGATAGACCCAGACTTCACCACCACCTACCAAATGTTGGGTGAAAATGTAGTTGTCGATAATTTCCATCTTCAGGATGGGTTGTTGTGTCATTTGGGCCATATTTGTGTTCCATCAAGCAAGTGAGAAAATTTTATCTAGGAATCCCACTACAGTTGAGTGGAAGGACACTTCGGTGTTGAAAATACAGTGGTGATGCTACAGAAATATTTCCATTGGCCAAAACTTTGACAGGAGGTCGGCAAGTATATCAAGTCCTGTACTGCCTGGGATATTGCCAAACTGAACACTAAAAACTAGGGACTCTACACCCCTCTTCCTACTCCTGACATGCCATGGGAATCCATCTCACTGGAATACATTTCAGGCCTCCCGTCCACCAAGTAGGGAAATGAATGTGTCTTTATGGTTGTTGATCGCTTTTCTAAGATGGTGATTCTGGTTGCCTAGAAGAAGAACATAACAGTAGAATCTACTGCCAAGCTCTTCTTTGAACGAGTCTGGGTACATTTTGGGATCCCAAAAACCATTGCCTCAAATTGGGATAGTCAATTTCTCATGACATTTTGGTCGAGCCTCTAGTCACTATTGGACACCAATCTCACCAAATCCACGACCTTCCACCCCTAGACAAATGGCAAAACCGAGGTCATAAATCGAATGATGGTGCATATCATGCACATGTATAATTCCAAGCACCCTCACACATGGGATGAGAGTCTTCCCTATGTCCATCATAGCTACAAATGATCCCTACATAGCTCAACCAACCACAGCCCCTTTTAGGTGGGGTTGGGATTCCAACCATTGGGTCCCATAGATGTTTCACTTCCCGTTGCGGTCACCTTGACCGACTCATCTCCTGCTCCAACTGAAGCTGAGAAAGCCACCTAGTTCATTGAGCAGATCCAACACATCCACCAACATGTTCATGATATCCTACAGAAGTCCAATGACAAGTACAATCAATGCCATGATAAACATCGGGTGCCACATAAGTTTCAAGTGAGCGACAAAGTTTGGTTGCACTTGCAGAAAGAATTCCTTGCAAGACCCCATAGGAAGCTTCACCCACTCCATTATGGGTCTTACACCATCAACAAGTCTATGGGGGATAATTATTTTGAGCTCAACATTCCCCCTTTCCTTGGCATGCACCCAGTGTTCAACGTGGACCTCCTTCGACCTTATTTCCCACCATTATTGGACACCTCAGACATGGAAGAACAAATGACACCAAAAGAGATCAAACCCGAAGGAATAAAACAGGCATCCAATGATCATATTGTGGACACACAGATCAAGGGCACTCGATAGCAAAGGATCCAGCTTTATCGAGTCATCAAAGTAGGGAAGCTCCTGCACCAAGGCAAGTGGCTCACCCAGGGCCAAATTCAACAAAAATTTCCACATCTGATGGGGGAACTCAATGCAATGGATACCTTTGCTTCCTAAGGAGGGAGGATTGATCCAAGTGGATATCTGTGTCCACCCACCTTTTCCATCTGGCTCAAAACAACTTTCTGGCAATTTTTGTTATTTACTATTTTTAGCAGTTTTTCGAGTCCTGAACTTCCGGAGCCATTTTGAGGACCTAAACGACATTTGTTTCAGTATGTTGCAGTCGAAAATTTTCATCATGAAATTTTTAGAAACGGTTGTATTCCTCAGATAGATATTTCCAATGGGATACTGTATGCCTAAAACAAATATCATATGCAGAAGTTATGACCCCAAGAAGTTGATGTACTAACTTACCCAAATGGGGCACATGACTTTTGGTGTTTCATCTCCTAGGGTTAGGTTTTTGGATGTATAGGGTTTTTGAAAACATTATTTATTGTAAAAAATACTTCAGAGCCTCATTGTAATTATCTTCTTGTGAATGAGCGCAACTGTCACATCTCTCCTCAGAGATAAGCCACCACCATTCCAGCAAGCTTATTTTCCGCTGCATTTTACAGTTTCATCTTATTTTCCTTATTAAATAGAAAACTAGTTTTACTGTATCTATGTTATTCTGTGTTAAGAATATGTTAATAATCTGTAGTCATTTCATTATTCTCATAAAATCTAGATCAATATCACTAGTATATAGAAAACCTTATGGTTATAGTTATCCTTCTATTCTCTCCTCGTTTTGTCTCTTCATCTCATTGAGCTTTGTTGGCCCTTGGTTATGGAAGAAAGCGAAGATTAAGGAAGAAAGGTGAAATATGAACTGTGTGGAAGGCACATTGACTGAGAAGGGGTCAAAGTGGTCAAGTAAGAAGAAAAGGAGTGAAGTAATGGAAATCTAGTCGTTGAACGAGAAGATCAAGGATAACAGATAAACAAGGAAGATAGATCGTGGACAACTCAACAAGCATAAGAAGACATCAACGAGTGCTTTGGATGACCTTGCAGGAAAGAAGGAATGACAGGTTGGCGAAGCCCTGAAAACGAGGGTCAAGTTAACCTAGGGTTTTAGACCTAGGGTTTTGTTATGTAGGGTTTTGACACCTAGATGTTTGGCATTGTAATTTATAAATAAAGGTCTAGAGGACCTAGGATGGGTTCATTGATGGTTTTTATATTGTTTCTTATTCTGAGTTTGTCATTGTGGATTAAGAGAGTGAGTATTTTTGTGTAGAGAAGTATTGTATCGAGAGAGAGAGTCTTTATTGTAATATCTTCATTTGGGTGCGATGATCAACCCTGTAGTTGGGTGCATAGGGAGGAGAGAAAGAGAGAGAGATATGCAAGCTAAGTGCGCAGATAGAACTGTATGTTTTCACCTAATATTAAGAAACACAGTTATGTGGACATAGCCCTAGGGAGAGGGTGAACCATGTATATCTTGTTGTTTTGTGTAATTAATGTTGTGTTCTTTTGATTTATGTTATTTTGTTATTGCATCATTGTGTTAGATCTAAGACATAGCTCATGCACTAGGCCGAAAGGAGATAAAGAATAACTATATTGTTGTGTGTTGTTGCCTTAGATTCACTTTGTATTTCCTCTGGTTGTAGACACTTGTGTCCTGCAACCCCCTATTACTACTTCGGCTGAGACTTCATCTGCTTCACAAGTGTTTCCGAAAGGGCCAGTATTTAGGGCTTGTTGGTTCACTGTTAGAGTTTAACCATGGGTCTTCCCCCGTGCCAACAAATGGTTTCATTGTCGGGACCGAGATCTTCTTGAGGGAATGTCACGGTGGTTTCCATCGAAGACGGAGATTCAAAAGTGGATAGAAGAATAAGAGAAGGACTTCATTGAGGCTCAGAATAAGAATCCTAATCTTAGCATAGAGGATTGGTTGGGAAGGTATATCTTTACTGATATACACAATATTTTCTTTGGAGGAATTCATAAAGAGTTATACAAGTGGTTAGACAAACTAGAAGACACCCAGTTTGAGATCAGATTGAGACCACCTGTGGTTTGGATGTCGACGCTGATCACGAAGGTCAAGAGAGTTGATAACGTCATGTCAAGAGAAGTATACCACTAGTTTGATAGCATTATTGGAGGGTACATTAACTAGTTTTCTATTGACAAAGTAGAGTCATATATCCAAGCAGAGAGGTATTTCTTTAAAGGACCTAGAGGAAGATTTTTACACTTTTTGAAGTTGAAGATCAAGATGCTATTGCATGAGAAGAAAATCTTGAAGATACAGTAATTGGTCGGATTGAAGAGCTGATGTTAAAAAAATCAGGCAATGACAACGACACAGAGGTGGGACATACGTGTAGTGGGAGAACCTTCAGAGAGGTTCCTCTAGTAAACTTGTTTGATAAGAGCCATGGACCACTAGAACTGGATGAAGGGTTCTATGGTGGATAAGAAGAAGAGTTATTGAATGAGGAACAGTTAAGATCCGCTAGAGCAGAGGAAGAGAAGATTGAAGAACCTCGTCGAGAAGAGTTAGAGACTTCATGAATTGCACTGACTGTCGAAGTAAGTACTATTACTCCTCCTATTGTTTTAGTAGTGTTAAGTAACCAGAGTAGTCAAAGTTATGAGAGCGCTCAAAGAACTGTTATCAATAGTTTAGTACATACTCATTTAATAAACCTAGGAATATCTATGGAAGATGAAATTAGGCTACTTATCTTTAGAGGAGATGGATCTGAAGATCCTAATCAACACTGGTTTTTATCCAAGATTGTATGGAGTATTAAGAAATTCAATGATGAAGAAGTTAAGAGAGATCAGTTTAGTACTACCTTGAGAGACCACGCACTGAGTTGGTACATGAAGTTTGTTAATGGAGTTTCACAGCCTAAACCCCTGAATGAGATCAAGATTGTGTTGAGTGAATAATTCAAGAAACCCAAGTCGGATTCGCAGCGCATTAAAAAAATGAAATAAATCAAGCAGAAAGTAGCTAAACTTGTTTAGGAGTTTGATCATAGGTTTAAGACCTTAACAGGTCAATTGAGTTTTCATATCCTAGATGAGCAGAACAAGGAATGGTTCATTGTTTCCCTCCTAGCACACATCAGAGTCCCTATGATGTAGCAGAAGGTTTCTCTGTAGGCTGAGGCATGGGAAATATCCATGAAAATAGAGTTAGCCCCTATGGGAGAATCCATCTCATGTATGAGTCAAATTTTGAGTCAACTAACTAGCTTATCTCTGCAGGTCGAAGATATGAATAAAGACAAGGGAAAATATAAAAGAGATGAGATCTAGTGTATTAGATGCTAATCAGAAGGCCATGATAAGGAGCATTGTCCCCTATTTCATGAGTACTTGGCCTCTAGGGCTCCAAGCCCTTTGAAGCAGGTTACTCTACCCTAGTGTGAGGTATGTAGAAATATACATCACCCTAGTGAATGCTATTACATGAAAAAATATGTCCAAACACCTACAAACCTTTACTGCACATTTTGTAAATATGTGGGGCATGATGTGAAATATTGTAGGGCTTATGACCTCTTGCATGAAACATAAAGAGATACATATAGGATTCAGGGAGAAGTACAACATGAAGTAAATTCTACATAGTTTAACTCTCCAGGAAGAGGAAACTTCAACCCTCATGGTGGATTCAGAGGAAGAGGAAGAGGTTGAGGTATGGGTCAAGGTCAAGGTTAGATCATTTTTTATAATTTCCCACAGCCAAGACATTTGGAAAGGGACTGTCATAACCCTTGTGCCACTTGCAGCTACTACAACTCATTTGAACATGTTATTGAAGATTATCCATCATTGTTAGCAAAGCTCTAGGAGAGACGAGGGAGAAACCAACAAGTACAATTAATCTTAGCAGAACCTTGCAGAGAGGATCCCAGATTCATTGTTATCACTAGAGGAGGCATTGTTATAGGAGAAGACAGAGTGACCCCAGAAAAGACTACAAAAGAATCAAGGGTCAGAAGAGTTGTAGAGAAGACACAAATGTTTGATCCGAGGGAAGAAAAATAGACATTTGAAGGGGAAAGAAAATAATTTGGAATAGATCAGTCTTCTTCATAAAAGACACAAACAGAAGTGAGAGAATGTGGAATGCCTTTGGCATTTGATCAGTCTACATCACCTAGAGAAGGAAAAGAGGTAAGTAAGATTATGGAATTCTTATGTACTTGCATTAATCTGATTAAGGATGAAAGAGTTGTACAAGAACTACAAAATTTGATCAGACAGTATGAGATACGTAGGATAGCTCCTCTGTTGAATAAGGAAGTACATCAAGTATCTAGAAAGAGAAGGTCAAATAAGGAACTACACCTTAATGCTCAGATTGGATATTATGACATATATTATGTGGTCCTCGACTTAGGTTCAGAAGTCAATGTTATGACGAAGTAGACCTAGGCACTGATGGGAAAACCTAAGTTAATTTATTCCCCTATCAGGATTAGGATGTCTAATTAGGCAGTAAGCCCCTTTGGGAGACTGGATCATGTTCCTATGGACATCAATGGGGTAAGGACATTTGCGGATTTCGAGGTGATTGAGATAGTTGATGATAGTTTTCCTTATCCTGTGTTGTTAGGAATTGACTGGGCTTTCAACAATTCCACTATTGTTGACTTAAAGAAAAGAATAATGACATTCAAAGGTGATTTCCTTAGGTTCATTGCACCTCCGAATCCTGATGAAGGTCGCAAATACACAGAACCCATCAGAGAAGAAGACTGTTCTTACGAACTAGAGAATATATATATATTGACAGCAAGACAGCATGATTACATTAATCCTACAGCATATGGGAACTTAAGTTGGTGAAGTGACAGTGCATGCTCATCAGATTCAGAACAAACACTAGAGAACTAGAAGAACAAAATGTATGAAGTTTCTACGAGAAGGTGTGCTAGATTGACCAGGGAAGTTCGTTGGATTGGCACAGAAGTAAGCAATATTCCCACATTTGATGGTTTAAATCATTTAGAAACATTCTTATCAGAATTTGAAGAAATTGTACCAGTATAACAATGATTGTTGGCACTGTATGAAGATTTAAAAGAAACTCCAGCAAGATGGTGGGGAACACATAAGAAGAACATCATGGACTAGCTAAAATGTCGCACTTTGATGACAATGCACTTTTCAGAACAGGCCGAAGGGTGCGAAGTTCTATACAAGGGTGAAAGTTGTTTGAAGGACCATGTGTGAAGTTGTGAGGTGGTCTGGAGAAAAATCCATTAGGAGAAGTGGGTACATAAATTCATCAACACTTTGGACACAATGCCTATTAATTGGTATCTTCAAGAAGAACTGCGCCTCACCACTTCATATTGGTAGTATGACTCATAAATTTGTAGCTACATTTTTTATTTTAAATTCAGTACCCCTCAGTATATCAAGATTTACAAGTTGTAAGACAAAAAGTCTTTGAGGAGGCACCTAACCTCCCTTTGGAGCAATAAGAAGATGATTGGACTGCACCACTTTAGAAATTGCAAGGTTGTTACAATATAAATGTTGATGAAGAAGATGATCGTAGGAATGTGAACATCACAGAGACATAAGTACAGAGAGATATAGAAGGACCAGGAGTCGAAATACCTTTTATTAGACAACCAATCAAAATAAAGAAAGTTAATATTGGAACTGAGCAAGAACCTAAGCTCTCAAACATTGGAGATTATTTGGATGATGCCAATATTGACAAGATCACAAAATTACTGCATGAATATCAAGACTTGTTTCCAACCAAGTTTACCAATATGAAGGGAATTAAAGGGCCCATGGGAGAGATGAATATCCCCTTGAAACCATATGCAAGGCCAGTCACGCAGAGACCCTATAGACTGAATCCCAAGTACAAGAAGAAAGTCAAGATTGAATTAGACAGAATGTTGGAAGCGGGAATCATAGAACTTGTTGAAGAGTCAGAATGGATTATCCCTATGGTGGTCCAAGATAATAAGAAAGGAGAGATCAGAATCTATGTAGATTTGAGGAAATTGAATGATGCATGCTTACATGATTCATTCCCTACACTGTTTACTGACGAAGTGTTGGATAATGTGGGAGGACAGAAAGTTTACTCCTTCACAGATGGATTTCCAGGTTATCACCAAATCAGGATTGCTAAGGAATATCACCATAATACCACATTTGCAATAGAATGGGGATCCTACCAGTACATAATGATTCCTTTTGGACTGAAGAATGCACCAACCATATTTTCTAGGTTTGTGGTGAATCATTCAAGGAATTTTTACATAAATTTTTGGAAGCATATTTTGATGATTGGATTGTTTTTAGCTTATTGCAAAATCATATTGAATGTTTAAGACTAATGTTGGATAAGTGCAGACAATGTCAGATTTCCCTAAACCTGAAGAAGTGCATCTTATTTTCACCCTTTGGAGTGCTTCTAGGCCATATTGTGTGTAAGCAAGGGTTGTTGGTAGATCCTTCCAAGATTTCCATCATTGTTGATCTACCCCCTCCTACTTCAATAAGACAATTGCGCACTGCACTAGGACATACGAGATACTACAGAAAGTTCATCAAGGGATATGCACAAATAACAACACCTATGGAGAAGTTATTAAAGAAATATTGTCAGTTCCAATGGTCAGAGGAATGTTAGCAGAGCTTTGACACATTGAAATAGAAAATGGTCATTGCGCCCATTCTAGTTTTCCCATAATGGAGTAAGGAATTCCATGTGCACATCGATGTGTCATCTATTGCATTAGGAGTAGTGTTAGCACAACCAAGAGTAGGCGATATTGACCATATGTTATCCTTTTCTAGCAGGAAGCTATCTACAGCTGAGATAAATTACACTACCACTAAGAGAGAAGGTTTAACCATGGTGTACGCATTACAGAAGTTTCGACACTACTTGTTGGGAGGACATTTTAAGATTTTCACTGATCACTCTGCGTTGAAATACCTAGTTAACAAGCCAGTGTTGGGGGGAATAATATGAATATGGCTACTATTATTCCAAGAATATGATTTTGATATTGTGGTCAAGCTAGGAAGAATGAATAAGGGACCTGACCACTAGTCTAGGTTAGAACATGGAGAGGAACCTACCAGTTTGGAGGATACACTACCAGATGCACAGTTGCTAGCCATTAGAAAGGTTGATGATCACTTTGTCAAGATAGCTCAGTTCCTGTCAACAGAAATTGAACATTGTGAATATGTAGGCATTCAGAAGAAACAGTTGGTAGTTCAAGCTGCAGATTTTTCACCTATAGTTGGACAACTTTATAAGATGGGACCTAATGAGATCCTGAGGAGATGCATTATGGAGGCAGAAAGACCACTGATTCTGGAAGAATCACATGAAGGCATCGTAGGAGGACATTATGCAGGAAAAGAAACAACGCAAAATATTTTTAGAGCTGGCCTCTAGAGGCTCACTTTACACAAAGATGCTAAGGAATACTACAAAGCCTGTGATGTATGCCAAAGAGTTGGGAAACCTTCCAGAAGAGATGAGATGCCTTTAGCACCTCAGCTAACTTTGTACGCATTTGAGAAATGGGCAATTGATTTTGTAGGACCTATCAACCTGCCAAGAAAGTGCACAGGAGCCAGATACATTATCACTGCCATAGAGTATTTGACTAGATGGGTAGAAGCAAGAGCATTCAAGGACTGTAGTGAAAATACAGTTGCGTGATTCATATTTGATGATATCATAATCAGATTTGGATGCCCAAATATCCTTATGAGTGATCAAGGTACACATTTTATTAATAATACTATTGAATCCTTGACTCAGGAATTTGAAGTCCACCATCAGAGGAGCACTCCATACCATCCGCAAGAGAATGGTACAGTCGAACCTTTCAATAATATCTTGGAGACAATGTTGACAAAGTTTGTAGTGTAAATAGGGATGATTGGGATTTGAGAGTACCAACAGTATTATGGGCCTATAGAACCACTTGCAAGAAGATGACAATGCAATATCCATTTAAGTTGGTTTATGGTCTAGAAACAGTCATAACTATGGAATATTTGGTTCCTAGCTTAAGAATAGCAACATTTACAGATATGGATGACACAGGCGCTATGCAAAATAGACTTTCATAGTTGGTAGAACTGGAAGAAGACAAATTCATTGCAGGATTTCACTAATAGGTACAGAAGGAATGAAAAAATGCCTACCATGACAGACATATCAAGAAGAAATCCTTTAAGCAAGGAGATCTGGTATTGGTATATGACAGCAAGTTCATGAAGCATCTAGGGAAGTTTAGGACACATTATCTTGGGCCATATGAGATTTCCTATGTTGCAAAAGGGGGAGTTGCACACTTGAATACTTTGAAGGGAGAATGGAAGGAAGGTTTGTTAAATGGGAGCCGATTGAAATTGTACTATGACAACCAGCTGCCTTGCAACTCTCAATAAAAGCACAAGAAGAAGTGTCTAGGTACCAGGTGTGGTTTAAACTGGGTACCAGACACAAAAAAGACAGTCTTCACAAGGAAGGGAGGAATAGAACAGAGAGAAAAGGTTGCTCCACGCAGTCTTAAGATGAAGAGAAATAGAAGGTTCATACCTCCAGTGCCTCAGGAATAGTAGGAGGTGAGGTTTGGGGGCATGTTGTCCCTTGGTTATGGAATAAAGAGAATATTAAGGAAGAAAGGAGAAATATGAACTACGTGGAAGGAACATTGACTGAGAAGGGGTTGAAGTGGTTAAAGAAGAAGAAAAAAAGGAGTGAAGTAAGAGAAATTTAGTTGTTGAATGAGAAGATCGAGGATGACATATCAAAAAGGAAGATAGATCGTAGACAACTCAGCAAGCGGAAGAAGACATCAACGAGCGATTTGGAGCACCTCACGAGAAAGAAGGAACGACAGGCTGGAAAAGCCCTGAAAATGTGGGTCAAGTTGACCTAGGGTTTTGACACCTAGACATATGTCATTGTAATGTATAAATAAAGGTCTAGATGACCCGGGATGGGTTCATTGATGGTTGTTCGATTTTTGTTGATTCTGAGTTTATCATTATGGATTAAGAGAGTGAGTATTTTTGTGCAGAGAAGTATTGTATTGAGAGAGTGTATATATTGTAAGATATTCAGTTGGGTGCGAATATCAACCCTCCAGCTGGGTGCACAGGGAGGAGAGAAAGAGAGAGAGATCTGTAAGCTAAGTGTGTAGATAGAACTGTATGTTTTCACATAATATCAAGAAACACAGTTATGTGGACGTAGCCCTAGGGAGAGGGTGAACCACGTATATCTTGTTGTTCTGTGTAATTGATGTTGTATTCTTTTTCTTTCTGTTATTATGTTATTGCATCATTGTGTTAGATTTGAGACATATCCCGCGTAGTAGGCCTAAAGGAGATAACAAGAACTAGGTTGTTGTGTTTTGTTTCCTTGGATCCACTTTGTATTTCCTTTGGTTGTAGACACCTGTGTCTTGCAACCCCCTATTGCTACTTCGAGTGAGACTTCATCTGCTTCGCAGGTGTTTCCAAAAGGGCCAGTAGTTAGGGTTTGTTGATGCGTTGTTAGATTTGAACCCTGGGTCTTCCCCTATGTAAACAAGCTTTTATTCCTCCTGAATAAGTTAGGGTAGTTCCACTACCTTTCGTTAGTTAAGTCAAATTAAATTAACTAATTATTTTGAGATAAATAAATAATAAAAATATATAAATTTTTTATTTTTCAATATTCAAGGTTAAGCATGAATTTCATTCCATTTTTAGAATTTAACCATAACCATAAATGTTGCAAAAACCAATATCAGGATTTAGCCATATGTTGTTATTTCAGGATTTCACATATCGAGATTTTAGGAGTCATGAGAACAAGGGTTCTTACCCTTTGATCTCTCGGGTGCCGAAAAGACGAAACGCTTACCGGTCACCATGTGTATTCTACAATTGGATGGTCCAGGTATCCCCATGGGTCTTGAAATTAACGGTCCCAATTTCTTCGCTACTTACGAAGGTAAAAAGGGGTCGAGGCATTAACGCATGTGCTCCTTCATTCAATTTAACGGTCGTAACAGGCCTTAGATCCTCCAAAATAATCTCATTCATGCATTTAGCAAGAGGAAGGGTATCATGGGAACCGAACCACCGAAAGGTCCTTAATTCATCCCCACGCTATCATTTCTGGATTTTGTGGGTCGGGGTTTCGAGACTCGTGAGTACAAGAGGACTCACACTTAGATACCGTGGGTGTCAAAACTCCGAAATATCGAAGTATAGGAATACCATTCTCTCTCATGTAGGGTTTTTTAGACTTATGTCATCAAATCCTTCGACATATTTTTGGGTAAACTTTAAAAAGGGTGTCCCTGTGGGAAGATCTATCCAAGGCATTACTTGAGATAAAATAAGGGAAATAAATTTCTCGAGAATAGACTTGAAAATATGTATTAGTTCAGTATATATATACATATATATATAAACATAATCCATACGTGGTCTTCCCAACAAAATCATATAGCCATCATTTTGGATCAAAACACCATGTAGACAGTCTTATACTGAAACCATTCATAATTGCATAGACTATGAGCATACAAGTCAACATATAAATTTCAAGATACAAGATATAAAACACTTATCAGAAAAACACCAGATTTGATGCAATTGTTGAGAAGGGTGCTCATTTCCACCCAACCGTAGGCTCAGCAACTCCGAATGGATTTACCACTAGTTGTTACACGTCAAAATTACTCAACTAGATAAGTGTCGCATGTTCCTCTCAATTGTCGCAAGTGTCTCATCTTCCTTACAACTTTCGCAAGTGTCACAAGTTGTTCACAAGTGTCACAAACATTGTTCAAGCATACTGCCATAACGACGACACTAAGGAGGCACTTAAAACATCTCATACACTTGATTTGTAGAAGGGGAACTGGTTAACTGAAGTCAAGGAACTCTTATCACCTGAGGAGAGCTCTTAAACAAAGGTTCTGAGAGTGAGCGCTCCCCTACATCAGCATTAGGAGCATTGGTGCTCCCCTATAAGGCCTCAGGGAGCATTATAACACCTATATGCCCCTCTGAAGGAGCGCTATCCACCTTTGGAGCGCTGGCGCTCCCCTCAAGCTTCCTAGGGAGTGCTACAACACTCTGATGCCCCTTTTGAGGGAGCACTGCCTAATCTAAGGCAGTAGTTGGCCCGTTGAGAAGAATAAGGGGATGATCTCTCAATTTTAGAAGGTAGTCGCATTCGAATTCTTGGTTCCATCAGAAGATCCTTGATCCAAGGGGGGAGTTCCTCAACTTGTTCTAAAGATAACTCAAGAGGTTAAGCTCCTCTTAACCTATATAAGAAATCTCTATGATGGTGAAAAGGGGGGAAGAATTGCTAGCATCAAACCTATGATCTCATAGGAAACACACAGTCAGTCAAAGGATAAGTGATCAGTGAAGCTTCTATCATCCAGGTTGTGGATCTTTCGAGCAAGGGTTAGACAAAGGGGACTTGACGAAGTTGTCGCATTCGCATCTACGATTGTAAGTATTGTTGTCGTTATTCTCATCAATATGACATGCTTGGCCTATTTATTTCTAGTTTGTGTCTGATCTCACATGAACCTATGATTGATAGATAGATTTGTTTTCAAGCTAACATCAATAGAGTAGGAAGTGGTTGTATCTTTTTTGTCTATAGGACTCAACGAGGAGTGAGAGTTCGGAGCTCGATTTGGAGCGTGCAGGGACAAACATCGATAAAAAGGTATTGTTGTTCTCCTTCCTTCTCATGTGCTAGTTTGTATGGATTTGAAAGGAAGTCAGTGTCCACGTTAAKCACTTTCTGTCTTAGAGTAGGGTCTATCTCTTTGAGGCAATCTACCTGTTCGCAGGGAGATTTTCCTACAACAGAAACTGACAACTCCACTGGACAGTCCTCAAATCGAAACTTCTTGTTTTGATTTCTCCTAATAGACCTTTTTTTACCCCTTGATCATTCCAGACCTAGTTCACTCCTCTTTTTATTGGTTTCATGAGCTGATTGTCTCCCTACCCCATCACACCCAGCCTAATTGTCGAAATAAAACTGCATTTTTTGAATTTTTTACATTTTTAAGAG
>JZKD02S1673435.1:193216-204665 GCA_000966675.3 Picea glauca | reverse complement strand
CCTCCCAATGTTTCAGTTGCACCTAATACTTTGGATGTCAATACACCACCCACACATCAACCTCATGTCGAATTTTCTCCTTCTTCACCCATTAAGTCTCCTTCCATTTCTCCTTTTTCTCCTAGTGAAAGCTCTAAAGCAAGTAGTCAGGTTGATCAGAAGAAGAAGAAACGGAAAGAGAAGAAGAATAAGAACCCGAAAAGGACCAAGGCCCCAACAACATCATACGTTGGCTCTAAGAAACTAGTTATTGTTAATAGTATTGCGAGTGTTGATGAGGTCAACAAGATTAAAATGAAGAATCTGAAACCCAAATTCCCTTGCAACCTTTGTAAGGGTGACCACTTTCTGAGGGATTGCCCCAGTCTTACCTAAGTCCTAGAAATGTGGTCCTCTACGTCATCGGCCTCTGTCGGTCATGTCAATGATACCCCATCAACTAGTGATGTTCAGGTTGGTAAGAAAAAGAAAGTTGTCAAGTTCCCTTGCATGTTATGTAAAGGTAATCATTACTCTCACCTTTGTCCTCGCATGGACGAGGCTTCTTCTCCTTTGGAAAAACTTCAACTTCCAAAAGGTTATCGTAAGTTTTCCTCCAACCCATCATTAGTTGATGGAATGGTCAATCCGGTTCCATCCCCGGTCAGTCTATTTGATCAGGTGGTCAATCTAGTTTCCTCCTCGATTAACCCACAAACCCAAGTAGTTGATCCACTTCCTTCATTGATCAGCCCCGCTCTTCATCCAAAGAGTGACACCAAAGTGGTCGATTCAGTTTTTCCATTAGTTGATCCCATTCCTCCATTGTGGAATGTCAAAGTGACTGATCCAGTCCCTTCCTCGGTCAGTCCCACTCTTCCTCTGAAGACTGCCAAAGTGGTCTATCCAAGTCCACCTTTGGTTGATTCGATCCAATCATCGGTCGATCCTACTCTCCTTCTAGAGAGTAAACCCGATACTGCCCATGTTTTTCTCATTAATACAGACTCTACCGTACCAGGGGGCATTCCTCCTTCTCATGTGAAATCCCCTCCAAGTACTGAAGACATCCTTTTTTATTGGGGTGTGCTAACTGGACCTCGTCTTCCCTCTCACATTCCTTTCCAGATTATAGTTTAGGTTTGTGGTCGGGACGTTCCTCAAACGCTGATAGACGAGGGTGCATCCATTAGTATATTGTCTTATGTTGCTTGGTATGCTTTGGGTTGTCCGCAACTTGCACCGGTTACACAGAATCTATTAGCTTTTAACATAAGAACTAGTCAACCTTTAGGGATCCTTCCTTAGTTTCCTGTAAATTTGAGAGGGAAAATTGTCTTTATTGATGTCATGGTAGTCCGAGACCCCTTGGATTTCTCTTTACTCCTTGGGCGGGATTATGTCTATGCTATGAAAGCTATTGTATCCACTCTTTTCTGTGTGATATATTTCCCTCACGATGGAAGAATTGTGACTATTGATCAACTTTCATTCATCGGCCCCAAATGGGTTACCTCCCTAAGTGGTTCCTATATGCAGACAGTATCACCCCCACTGCATGTCAATTATGTGGTGTTGTCTCCCATGACCTCAACTTTCAATGCTTTGGATCCGGTAGTTGACATGGTGATCTCTTCGGTAGGGTTATTGGAGCCTGCTCTCCTTACCCCTGTCACGACCCTCGACATGTGTTCCTTCCAGAATGATTATCTTCCATCCGACGAAGATCTCCTGGAATCCATGACCAAGTTTTGTCCCTTGACATGGTATCCTTCCAGAGCGTTATCCTCTTGGAAGCCATGATCAGGAAGAAACCACAAGCATAGTTTCTCTTCTCTGTGGCAAGCTCGTTAAAAAATGAAACAGAGGCCTTGAGCATAGTTTTCCTCTCTGTAGCAAGCTCGTTAAAAAATGAAACAACAATCTGGGGATCGAACCTAGAACCCTGAGCATAGTTATTTTCCTATGTCAAGCTCATTAAAAAATGAAGCAGTCACCTCTCTTGAACCTTCATTTCATCCACCTATATCCTTTTTCTCCATCTAGCATAGAAATTGGTGACAACCTCAAAGTCGGTGAATGAATTGAAGCTTGGGGGGCATGTCTCCATGTCTCCAGCCTTTGATGATCATTCTGGAGCTAAGCCACCAGCTTTCAAGCTGGGGGCATACCGAGCTTAGTCTTTGTTCTTTCTCATGCTCTTAAATACATGAGAATGCAACCAGGTAAACTTTTATCTCTTTTTCAGACCCATACGGATACACGAACATACGAAAAAGGAACCCCCCTAGAGTCATCTTTAAACCCTTTTCAGACTCTCTAAATATGAAAAGATTGTCGAGTGACCTTGCTTCCTTTCACACTCGTTAAAAGGTCATAAAGGGAATCTTTCGAGCAATAGTTTATCTCTTTTTCGGTCTCGTTAGAATACTGTACGAAAAAGGAACTGAGAGAGTTCTCTTTTAAGTGTTTTTCCAAACTCTATAATCCCGAAAAACCTTCGAGTTTTCTGTCTTTGGACTCATTAAAACACACATCGACAGGCCCATATGGGATTGATCCCTTACTTCTTATGTTTCATTAAACAAAGGAAGAGGAACTTACCGAAGGTGAGTTATATCGAGCATGTGTTATCATCCTCGAGCTCATTAAATCAAAAAGAGGTACTCATCTATCTAGATGGGGGAAAATTTTGAAAGGAGCAAGCCAAGCAGTCTCCTAAGAACATTGTCCAACAATTCTTAGAGTCGCCCTTGAACACGGCACTTTATCATTTGCACATATCATAATCCGCTGAACCTCTGCACTGAGCCAATCCTTTGAGTCCCTTTCACTCCTTTGGGTCACCCTACACAAGTCACTGTATCCACTGCATAAGTGTTGGTCCACGTCATGTTTTGTTGTTGTGCCTTAGTGTTCAAGGGAAGTATCCGCCTCTAGAGTCAGCCATCCCAAATATCTTGCCTCAAAAATTGTGCCAGTCCATGTCCATTTGATCTACCAATTACATATCTATGTCTATTTTGTGTCATTGATGGGGGATACATCAAGGCCCTCCCTCGACAAGTCCATTCTTGTCGACTTCAACACATTATCCGGGAATCAGATTGAGAAACCAGTTAGTACTTTGGGACCTGCATGCCTCAATGGTAAGCCTCCTCATATTCGATGGTAGGTCTACATCATTGACCTCTGATCGAATGATTCCACGGATGTTCGACCTCAGCTCATCTATTCACATTCGCTGGAATGTACTAGGGTACCTTGGGAATCATTGACATTAATGGTGATTTCCCTCACACTTGTTAACGGTTCACACCATTGACCGATAATCAAGTGGTTTTTGCCATGTTCGACATCAGGACATCTATTCACATGGTTAGAATCGTACCACATTGAGATTGGTAAGAAGACCCTGGGTTGAGTAACCACTTTGATATATGCTTTGCCCAGGCTGTGAAGGAGTTTCTATTGGACAAAGAACACATACACTGTTACATAGATCCACTTTGTATTGGTCGTGGCTATGTCTTGTCATCTCGTAGATCCACTGTGTATTCTTCATGGCTACGATCAGTCTGAGTCATCAGAGTATAGATCCACATTGTATCTTCAGTGGCTATACCTTCTTGTCAATACAATTATGGATCCGCAGTGTATTTTATGGTGGCCATATCTTGCAAGTCGTGATCACCCAAGCATAGGTATGCCTACCTTGGGTTTTGAAATATGTCATGATATTTGTTGGATGTTTGTGTGCAGCTTCCATCAGGTTCTCCAAGTCTATACCCTTTCTTGAATGTCTACAAATAAATTCAATTATCAGTTCACATCTTCTAACTTCATACTTTGGGGCGAATTCTGTTACACGTCAAAATTACTCAACTGGATAAGTGTCGCATGTTCCTCTCAATTTTTGTAAGTGTCACATATTCCTTACAACTTTCACAAGTGTCGCAAGTTGTTCACAAGTGTCGCAAACGTTGTTCAAGCATACTATCATAACGACGACACTAAGGAAGAACTTAAAACATCTCATACACTTGATTTGGAGAAGGGTAATTGGTTAACTGAAGTCAAGGAACTCTTATCACCTGAGGAGAGCTCTTAAACAAAGGTTCTAAGAGTGAGCGCTCCCCTACATCAGACTTAAGAGCGTTGGTGCTCCCCTATAAGACCTCAGGGAGAGTTATAATTCCTGTCTGCCCCTCTGAAGGAGATCTATCCACCTTTGGAGCGCTGGCACTCCCCTCAATATTCCTAGGGAGCGCTATAGCGCTCTGATGCCCCTTTTGAGGGAGCGCTGCCTAATCTAAGGCAGTAGTTGGCCCATTGAGCAGAATAAGGGGAGGATCTCTCAAGTTTAGAAGGCAATTATATTTGAATTCTTGGTTCCATCAAAAGATCCCTGATCCAAGGGGGGAGTTCCTCAACTTTTTCCAAAGATAACTCAAGAGGTTAAGCTCCTCTTAACCTATATAAGCAAGCTCTATGATGGTGAAAAGGGGGGAAGAATTGCCAGCATCAAACCTATGATCTCATAGGGAACACACAGTCAGTCAAAGGAGAAGTGATCAGTGAAGCTGCTATCATGCAGGTTGTGGATATTTCGAGCAAGGGTTAGACAAAGGGGACTTGACGAAGCTGTCGCATTCACATCTATGATTGTAAGTACTGTTGTCGTTATTCTCATCAATATGACATGCTTGGCCTGTTTCTTTCTAGTTTGTGTCTGATCTCACATGAACCTATCATTGATAGATAGATCTGTTTTCAAGCTAACATCAATAGAGTAGGAAGTGGTCGTATCTTGTTTGTCTATAGGAATCAGCAAGGAGTGAGAGTTCGGAGCTCGATTTGGAGCGTGCAGGGACAAACATCGATAAAAATGTACTGTTGTTCTTCTTCCTTCTCATGTGCTAGTTTGTATGGATTTGAAAGGAAGTCAGTGTCCACGTTAAGCACTTTTTGTCTTAGAGTAGGGTCTATCTCTTTGAGGCAATCTACCTATCTGCAGGGATATTTTCCTACAACACTATCCACCCCCGAGCTAGACCACGATGCTTGAGACTCTCTATCTTTGTTATTCAGCGATCAAGAATGAATGTTACTCTCCTTCTTCTCTTCTATCACTCACTCTATATTTTGTTCCATAGTTCTTCTGATCTTTTTCCTATGACCTCTCCCTCACGTCTGCTCCCGCATCCACTCAACAGATCTTCTTTCCCACTACCTCACATAGGAGAGTCATCTAGAGTTTCTCATCAACTTTTCTTCTCAGAGGAGGCTAATACATCATATTCATTTCTGTTCTCATGAGGAAGCACCCAACACTTTGGGATTTCACATGTTTACCTTGTTCTCAGCCATAAGAATGTCTTAATAAACATATCGCCTTTCCCACTAGATAATCATCTAGAGTTCTTCTCAACTCTCTAAATGGAGAAGTTCATATCTACATTCCATCTCTATCTCAAGTAGCAACCACATACCCTATTCAGGGTTTTTCTCGCAGGTTTGTGAGCTGGAGAATATCTTCACATCACTGCAATGATAAACATCTCACAAGTTTGTAAGATGGAGAATGTCTCACATAGTTGCAATCATCAACACTCCCTCTCGGCTAGGGATGCATTCTTCATCGTGCCAAGTATCACACAATGTACTTTAAATTTTTGTCTTGGATAGAGTCATCAATACTCCCTCTCAACTAGGAAGGCTTCTTTCACCAAGTTGGTTTGGTGAATATGTCTGCAATCTGCTCAAGTGTAGGAAGGTACTGTATGTGTACAATTTTTCCTCTGCATCATATCTCTGATAAAAAAATATTTCATCTCATCATGTTTCGATCCATCAGGAAACACTGGTTTCTCAAGGAGATTTATAAACGGCTCTTGGATATCATCAAAGGATCCATCTCATGATCAATTAAGTCTATCAAAATCTTGTGAATTCATAATGCTTTGCACATTCAATTGTACATACTCTTCTTCTATGGTATTCAAGACCATGAAGATTTTTGTTTCCTGCTACATTAGGAAACCATGGAAAATTTCATGGTAGAACATCAACTGGATGTGATATTCTATTCCACTGTACTTTCTTCTCAATCTGAATCAGCATATCCTGCAAAATCAAGTTCACTCTAGAGGAATATCTCAATCCATATCCAAATTTTCCTCATGTTTTGTTGTTGTCTAGTGTGTCTGTCTCGGTTGACACATGAAATTACTAAGCACATTCACTACATGGCATGAATCAATTCTAGTGTTAAATAGATACATCAGTGATCCAATGTGGATCAGTCTCGTCTGAATCATCATCAATCTTCTCCTTTTAAATTTATCACAATGGATTTTTCATTTTTTCATACTTGAACTTCTTTAGTATCTTTACTTGATATTTTCCTTTACTCAGGAACATATCACCAGTCCTCTATCATACTTCTTGTCCCAAGGAGTAGTGCATCATACTCAGATTCTTCATCTTGAATTCAGAAGTCAATGATTACTTGTATCCAACAACAATACTTCTTGAATAAGTCACCAAAATCAGGCCTTCATTATCAACACTGTCATGATATAGGTTTGGATCGGAAACATTCTTGTTGAACTCCAAACTCATCAAGAATTTATCTCTTTGATATAGTTTCCAACTCATGGATGGTAGTACAGATGGAGGTGTAATGGGTTTACTGGATCAAGTGTCTCATCATAGACAACTCCCTATGTTTGTGAGAAACCATTGGCTATAGATCTTGTTTTGTATTTCTAGACACTTCCATCAGCTATATGTTTTGATCTTATAGATCCACTTGAAGGTTACCATAGAATTCCCTTCTAGTCCCTAAATAATATTGTATGCATCATTATTTAATATATATTGGTATTCTTAGGTTATGGAATCTTTCCATACATGTTCTCCTACAGATTCTCTTAAGACAAGGAGGCTTAGCATCAGTAAGGTAGCTCATGATTGAAGGATAGCTTTGAATATCTCCTTTACTTCTTGGGATGTGCCTTGAGAGAATTTTATGTTTCTCTACCTCTTGCAGAGTGAGTCTAGGTAGGCCTTTTATGCCCTACTACAATATCTCTGAACATATGAACTGGAGAAACTGAATCAACTTGAACAATGTTTGTCTCCCTCTGAAATGTTGAAGGGGGAGAAGGTATTATCTTACTGTCAATCTCCATCTGAGTTTCTCTAGGTTTTTTGGATGGGTATATCTTCTTTTAAGGACAATTTTTTGCTTGCTCTTGCATAATAATCAATTTAAATATCATTTGGACTATCGTACTAGGGATAATGGTCCAAGTATTTGAGGGCTCCCATACTAGGGATTTATTCAAAAAATGCACTCAACTATAAAAATTGAAATCAATTGATTTACCTAATTTGTAGTCATTCTTTAGTTTTAGAGGAAGTACTTCTCCTCTCTCTTCTCTTCATTCTTTTGAGGTGGTTCTAGATCAATTTCAATGGTGGAAGCATATTGTCTTCAATTCTTCCTAGTTGGACAATTTATTGCATAATATCCATAATTGTCACATCTGAAGCACTGGATTTCTAAAACATCTATTCTTTGAAAACCTGGGTTTGATGAAGACTTTTCACCTTTAAATGTTTTCCTAAAATTTATTTTGAATTTTTCCTCCTTTCTTTGTGTGAAGTGCAAGAGCATGATTTTCTTCTAAGGAATATTCCACTCCTCTATTTCAAATTCTAAGTTCTTCTTGAGTACAATTTGCCCATAGACGATCAAAGTTTGGTATAGCTTCTCTTCCACTGATACTCTGAAGGAAAGGCTCCCACAATTTTGGAAGATTCTAGAGAGTGGTTAAGATAAGTTCTCTATGAGACATGATTTCCCCGATGGTCTCTAGTTGTTCTTTAATCTTTGATAACTTCATGAAGAAGATGGAAACTATGTCACCTTTCGTCATCTTGGTACTTTGAAGTTGGCTCTTTAAGGTAAGATATATAAGGGTGTTGTCACTTTCAAACATTTCTTTCAAGGCTTCATACATCTCATAGGTTGTCTTTAGGATGGAAATATGAGGTAAGAGGTGATCTCTTACTGAGTAGATGATTAATTTTCTTTCTTTGAGATCTTCTTCCTTTCTTATATTTTTTTCTATATCTATAGTTGTGGCTAGTAGGGTTTTAGTTACCACATCCAAGAGATCATATTCTTCAAGGGTGACTTGAATCATTTATTTCCAGGAGTTGAAGTTGATTGCTCCATCAAGCCTATCTTCTACTAATGCTTTGTTCTTCATTTGATTGCTTTCTTCAAATTCTCGCCAACTAGATTTTGAAAACCTAATGATTACGTTGATTTATCAATCTTGGATTATATTGGACTTATGACTGCCAACAATCAACTTGATAGTATCACAAAGATGTTTTTTTATTCAGGAAAATTTTTCTTCAGAAATCTAGAATTAATATCCTACTGCAAATTTTGGCACCCTAGAAACCCTAGAGCCAAAAAGAAAATAAATTCTCGGAATTTCACTTTGAGATATTTTGGAGATGCGCTAGAGGAGGTTGTACTCTTATATTCCAAAAGTATCCACAGTGTCCAATTAATAAGAGTTGAATCACCACTGAAAGGAGGTCCGTATGGAATTTTCTGGAAACCCTAGAAGGGTTGTACAGTTTTGCAAAAGGTGAGCTAAGACTTGGTGCATGCTTGTGCAATGGGTTCTTTCAAGACCTATGCTCTAATACCATGTTGGTTTTTCAATAGTCATGGTTCATCATGAATTTCATTCCATTTTTAGCATTTAACCATAACCATAAATGTTGCAGCAACCAAGATCACAAGAAGAAGCACCATGCACAAGAACACAAGAAGTTTCGTGGGAAACCCTTCTCAAAAAGGGAAGAAAACCCATCCAAATACTTTGCTATATTCCTCAATAGAAATACCTTCACCACCAAGATAAACCCTATCACACAAGAGGGTGCTCAAACCCTAGAAGACTAGCACCCAAGAGAGGTGCACACTTTTCCCAAGAAGATGTACTTGCTGAAATTTCCAAACTCACATGAAAGATATATTTCCTCAATGGGGAATTTACCTTTACTTATACTAACCTAAACCTGTCAACAGAAGTGTCTATTGGCACAACAAGCCAGACCTCACTATATTATAATATAATTAATATTAACCAAATTAATTATCTTTTACACTAATTACCAGTCACATTAAGGCAGAGCCGACCTGTACCCTTTACATTACAATTAGGGTTACAGGAAGGTCTGACTCTTAATAAATATAGAAAAGGATCTAATACACCCACTAGTGCTCATCCACTAGGGGCACATCCATAGGTATGTCCATATCTCTGACTCTCTGCATTACACAGAAGAACAAGATCTTCACACATTCACTTGTGCTCGTCCACAGGCACATCCACTCAACAAATCTTCTTTCCCACTTCCTCACACATGAGATTCATCTAGATTTTCTCGTCAACTTTGATGCTAAGAGGAGTCTAATACATCATATTCATTTATTTTCTCATGGAGATTCACCCAACACTTTGGGATTTCAAATGTTCTCTTTGTGCTCAGCCACAGGCACTTTTAACTCAACAGATCTCCTTTCCCACTAGAATCATCTGGAGTTCTTCTCAATTCTATGAATGGAGGTCATCTCTACATTCCAGCTTTGTCTTAGGTAGGAACCACATACCCTATTCATGGGATTTCTCTCAATTTTGTGAGCTAGAGAATATATTCACATGGATGCAATGATCCACATCTCATAGGTTTGTAAGTTGGAGAATGTCTCACATAGCTGCAATCATCAACATAAATAAGGGTCTTAAATAATAACTAAATGGGTGGGACCCCTTGTGACTCCCAATTGTTTCTTTTAATAAACATGAAATATAAAAATCAATCATAATATTTAAAATATATTCTTCTTGTAACTCTCGTATCCACAATTATGATCAAATATTTTAAATATCAACAATTTATACTATGACCATATCCAAAAGTATCATATCCATGTTGTCCCCCCAAAAAAACTGCCTAGATATATGCTTGTTGTCCAAAACTTTCTCAAAGTAAAAAAATTGTTATTAACATAAAAAATAACATTAGCCAATGTCAAAACCCATATTTACTATGAGAGGTAGTAGGCCTCTTCTCACTGTTGTTCCCTTTTGAATTTATTGTAGCATGCTTTAACTGGTTGGAGCCTTGTGGTTGAGATGCACTAATAACATGAGAACAATCATCCTTAAGATGAAGGCGAGAGGATACTGATTTGGAATATTCCTTGGATGAGACAAAGGGGGTAGCTATTCCTTTTCCCTTGTCCTGCACAGGATTGAGGACATCTATTTTTAATCTTTTACTGGCATATGATGACTTCACGGGTGAGATAGTAGGATCAGCTTGGGAAACTTTATTTTTTGGTGGTGGAGGGAGTAATGGAAATGATGCAATGGGAAAATAGTGGTGGTGAACAACATGATGGTGGACAATCTTTTGCCAACCATCGTTGGTGGGCGATTCTAGTCACATTGACACATGAGGAGAGACTGAGTAACCATAGGTATTTTGGTGTGCTTGGAATAGAGGTCTTTATGGTCGGGGTTGGAGGATTCCTTGGCCTACTAGGTTGAAGAAAACAACTTGGAAAATATGGTTCAATTCCTGGGGGTCAACATTGAAATGTATGGAGAACTGAGGTCTTATATGACCCCTTTGCCAATTTCCTATGCCTCTATTACCTTTGTCATTACTTCCTCTACTGAAAAATATCATCCTATAGAAATATTCAATAAATCATGAAAAAATCTTAATAATCCATGAATGTAACTCTAGCTAAATAAAATAAAAATTTGGCTCTGTTATCCACTACAAAACACATTAAATCCATCCATTAAAAGCTTCATCGATCAATTACCATTTGAACAGTGAGTGATAGGGTCATTGGGAATATGAGGGGTTTGTAATGTTCGAACGATGGTAGCATGGATGGGACAAGATACACAGATATTGTTCAAGAAATCATAGAAATAATCAAAGTGTGTATATATCCAACTCTCAAACACCAGTCATCAACCAACCTCCATATCCATCCCTTTTTTTTTCATACATATGTTTTCCTTTAAAATGATTAATAATAGAACAAGGAGTGTTATAAGTGTGTGTGAGAAAATTAAGGGAATCTAATGTGCGAAAAATGGTACAATGAAAGAGACCCAAATGGTTATTATTCTATCATTTTCCATACAAAACAATACCATTATCATAACATGTTAAGAACCAAATACCAATATAGCATAGAAAAACCTCATAAAAAGTACTCAACGCCTTGAAAAAGATACAATTTCAGATAATAATCCTCTTCGAGGGGGAAACCTCCTTTTACCCAACTTAAATGTTCAAGTACAAGATGATTCAAAATGAAAATGTCTCCTTGGTATATATAGGAGACTAG